>JAENHJ010000055.1:600000-777201 GCA_025330945.1 Mucuna pruriens | reverse complement strand
AAGTACATATGCCACATACCTTTGCTGCCAGGGCTGGTTGGTGTTGTCCAACTGCAAGCTGTCTCACCAATGATGTCAATTCGGTTAGCTGATTCTCCAATCTTTGGTTGGAAGCTGCACCGATTTCATTCACCATCCGCGATTGATTTGGCCCTCTGATCCCGAACTGTTATGTATTACTTGCCATATTGGAGATCAGGTGCCTTGCTGCTGTTGGCGATTTATCCATCCGGGCTCCTCCACTGGCTGCATCGATCATGCTTCTATCCATCATTGAGAGTCCTTCATAGAAATACTGGATCAACAACTGCTCGCTGATCTGATGGTGTGGACAGGTGGCACAGAGTTTATTGAACCTCTCCCAGTACTCATGCAGGGTCTCTCATGTATGCTGCCTTATCCCACATATCTCCTTCCTGATGGACGCAGCTTTGGATGTTGGAAAGAACTTCTCTAGGAATGTGCGCTTCATATCTCCCCAAGTGTTGAAAAGTACTGGCTGAAGGTATAGCCAATCCTTCGCTGCTCCATCCAGGGAGAATGGGAACGCCTTCATTTTGATGTAGTCCTCCAATATCCCCTATGGCCTCATTGTGGAGCAAACCACATGGAATTCCTTTAGATGCTTGTGGGGGTCTTCTCCTACAAGACCATGAAATTTAGGCAACAGGTGTATAAGACCAGGCTTTAATTCATATGTTTGAGCCGGCTCCAACTATGGGTATTGGATGCACCAAGGTTGATACACCACGTCTGGAGTGGCCAATTCCTTTAATGTTCTGTCATTATTCTCCATCTGTCTTGGCTCTACAAAAATGTTAGAACTAGCAACAAAATTATCAGTACAAAACTGGTTAGAGTTAATGACAGGATCAGAACTTCTACTATTATTTACTATTAGATTCCTAGTCTTCCTTAATCTACGTAAAGTTAATTCTATCTCTAGGTCAAAAGCATATAATGGGTCAGTACTACTCCTAGTCATGCATTGTACATATTATGCAGAAAAATCAGACTTGAAGCGGTACTTACAAAACAGTGAACTACAACTATCAATTAGTTACCTATGGATGCGAAACAGTAAATTACAAAGGCAGAATGCAATGCAAAACGGAATGCTAACACTATGCACTACAAAGACAAATGTTCAATCGCGGTTTTTGTTTTTGCTTTGCTTTTTTTTTTTGGCGGTGAATTCGTGTAGAAAATGAACAAATACTCAGTATGTTTCTTATTTAGGATCCCAAATCTAGAAGACACATGGACAAATTCAAAGGACTCAATAGACTGACTTGACAGACACACTTTACAGACTCGGGATTCGACTTCACTCAACTTGGCACACGAAAACACAAAAGAACTTATGTCCCCAACAACGGCGCCAATTTGATAAGCTCGTTTCTAGTCGTCTTACGGGCATCAAATAACTAAAGTTAACTATAGTATAGCCAACCCTAGGTCGATTTTTCTCAAGGACACAGTGTGTTCAATTATGATTCGATGTGAAGTGAAATGATGCAGAATCTTAGGTGTAGAGTGTTGACTCGGTAGAAACTGAGCCGATACGATCTCGGCAGAAATTGAGCCGATACGATCTCGGTGGAGATCTATCTGACTTGGTTTCGGTTGATGGCAGACAGACACTACAAAGACTGACTATCTCTGTCTCGGACTAAAAGCAGTAAATAAGAGGGGGTTGGAATGCAAGTAAAGTAGAAAGTGAACTAAAACTATGAATACGGCGAACATATACTACTTCTACTAATTTTACTATTATTATTATTATATAACTGTGGTCATGTTCAATTCTATTAGTCCAAGTTCAGTCCTATTTCCGCACTCTAGTTCTCAGTCCATATCAGCCTTGGGAATTCTTATGGCAATCGCCAAAGGTTCGTCCAATTCCATACCGAGGATTTACATAATCGCTACCTCATCAGTTGGCAGGGATTAAGTTCAAAACTGATTTTAGGTTCTCTATTAACAATTGTTAAATTATCACCTACTAAATTAGTTAGACCAGTTCCGATCGGCTTAGCTTAACATTGCTCACGACTTAAATGCAATCACGATTCAATCCACGAATTAAAGAAGAGGAAAGGAACAGAGTTAAGAAATGCATAATGAAATTGATTAATAGAAGACAGAGTACAAACACAATGGTCCGAATTCAAGTGGATCCATCTTCCACGATGATCCCATGGTTGATGGTGGTGGTTCACCTCCAATAGCCTGAGCGCTGAGGATCAGATTCACCAGAGTATGCTGGAAATCCCAATCAGTCCCCTCTGACAAACTTCAGCTTCCCAATCTCAGACCTACATTTCCTCGATCGAGAGAAACACCAATGCAGCACCGTACACCACCATAACAGAGGAAAATGAGAGCGAGGAAATGGATACAATGAGAGTGTGTTTAGAATGAATTCAAAGACCCCTAAAAAGTGCACAGCTCCTCCTATATATACACGAGCTGTGACTTGCTACTCCTAACGATTCCTAACAGAATTACAACATGAATTGCCTATTCTACCCTTGCGAAACTTGCGCTGCAAGCTTCTCCAGAAGTGACGTGGCAGTTGAGCTGGAGTTGAGGTGGTCCTAAGCTGGATAGCTGACGTGGATAGCATCTTTGGGCTGCTCCTTATTGGACTGCACCAACTTGGGCTGCTGGGCCGTGAAGCTTGGCCTATCTGATTTAGCCAAGATGGAGTCGGTCTTGGCCGAGACGACTTCATCTTGGCCGAGACGACTTCATCTTGGCCGAGTCTTCTTATGATGGACCCGAGAACATCTCGGCTGATCCTG
Source organism: Mucuna pruriens (assembly GCA_025330945.1). NCBI lineage: Eukaryota > Viridiplantae > Streptophyta > Magnoliopsida > Fabales > Fabaceae > Mucuna > Mucuna pruriens. The sequence continues at coordinate 774,394 of JAENHJ010000055.1, read as the reverse complement.
CAAGAAAAGAAGAGATAGCTAAGATCCTCCAATTAGCACAGATTTGTATTTTCTTTATTTTTAGGTCCATAATATGAATCTCAGCTAACACTCCATTCTTAAGCACAAGATAGTCTTGTAACATCGATCAGCTTGGCGTCACGCGTCTCCCACTCCCCGTGGAGCTGATAGATGACTAGCATCGAGTCGTCGATGACCCTGAGCGCTTTGACTTGGTGCTCAATGGCCATTGTGATTCCCATAGCGCATGCTTCATATTCCGTCATATTGTTGGTGCAGTCGAGCCTAGTCTAGCTGAGAAGAGAAAGCATTGGCCTCTTGGAGATGCCAATACGGCTCCTATCCCATTTCCTAATAGGTTCGACGCTCCATCAAACCAGAGCTTCCATCCGGCCGAGTCGGACTCAGATCCGGCTTCTCCCACTGCCATGATGTGTTCATTCAGGAATTCATGCAGGAGCGGCTGGTAGTTGTCCAGGGGGTGGTGAGCCAACTGCTCAGCTAGCACGCTCCCTTTGATGGCCTTTTGGCTTATGTAAATTATGTCATATTCTGACAAACCCATTTGCCAACACACTATTCATCCTGTCAATGCTGGTTTTTCGAAGATGTATTTGAGGGGATCTGTCTTAGCAATAAGCCATGTGGTGTGGGCTAGTATATACTGTCTTAGCCTTTTTGCTACCCAGATTAGAGCGCAATAGGTCCGCTCTAGTGCCGGGTATCTTTGTTCGTAGTCTGTGAATTTCTTGTTGAGGTGGTATATGGCTTGTTCTTTCTTCCTTGAACTAGACGGCTCGTCCTAGAACTAGACAACTCTGTAGGCCCAGCAACCCAATAAGGAGCGGCCCACTACACTAAGGCAACTAGCTCAGCTGCCACGTCACTTCTAGAGAAGCTTGCAACGCAAGTCACGCAAGGGTAGAATACGAAATTCAATTTGTAATTCTGTTAGGATAGTTGGTTAGCAGGTTTAGCAGGTCCAACTCATGTATATATAGTAGGAGTTGGGTGCGTTTAAAGGGGTTGAATTCATATTTTCCATTTCCATCATTTTCATTCTCTCACTCTCGTTTTCTACACTTATGGTGGTACACGATGCTTTCAATGGTGCTTCTCTCGTTTGAGGAAGTGCAGGTCAGAACCGAGAAGCTGAAGATCGTTAGAAGAGACCGATTGGATTACCACGCACTCTGGTGGATTCGATCCTCAGCATTTATTTCATGTCTTTGGTTCAAGGCCAGTCCTGCTTTCTAACATCTGTCGCAGGAGGAGACGAATTGATGAGCGTCTCTGAAAATAGAAGGCCAATAAAGGCCACAATCAAGCACTTTCCTGGCAGTCCGTGATGAGCCGTAGTGGCCTCCTCCAGGGGCCGAATGGCAGAAATGGAGGACCGACTTGATCTCGGCATCAGGAATGCACCTGCGGATGATCTTATCACTGCATAATCTCCACAGATAGGGGTCATCCCATACATAGTGCTTAACATCACTTCTGATCTTCTCTTTGTAAGTTCGGGATGCCTCAGGTGGAAATTGAGATGTTGCCACGAAATTACAAATGTCTGCAAACCATGGTGTAGCCGTCTTGAGGTGCATGAGTTGCTCGTCAGGGAACTCGTCTCGGATAGGCAATTGTTCGCTTTCTCTTTCAATCCTGCTGAGGTGGTCCGCTACAGAATTCTCAGCACCTTTCTTATCTCTGATATCCAGGTCGAATTCTTGGAGAAGAAGCATCCACCGGATTAGTCTCGGCTTGGCATCCGGCTTCTTCAGCAAGTACTTGAGGCCGAGTGATCGAGAGAACACGACTATCTTAGAACCGAGAAGGTAGGAGCGAAACTTATCAAGGGCAAACACAATTGCCAGGAGTTCCTTCTCGTCGTCGTGTAATTTTGCTTTGGGCAGAGTCCATGGTTCTAGACGCATACGCAATAACGTGGACTGGTTGGCCGACTCGCTTCGCTCTCTCCGGCCGAGAACAGCTCTAGTGCCGAATTGATGGATGCGTCGCACATGAGCTCAAATGGCAGGTCCCAGTCTGGTGCTTGCGGGATAGGTACGGATGTGAGTTTGTTCTTCGACTCCCGAAATGCGTCAATGCAGGGGCTGGTCAAAGTTGAAGTCGACATCCTTCTGCAGAAGTTGGGATAGAGGCAGGCGCTATTTTGTTTTGAAGTCTTTGATGAACCTTCTATAAAACCTGCATGTCCCAAAAATGAGCGAACTTCCCGCACGTGAAGGCGGGGTTTGGAAGGGGACGTGACTATGTCTATTTTCGCCTTGTCCACTTCGATGCCTCTGTTGGAGACCAGGTGTCCCAACACTATTCCTCAGTCACCATGAAATGGCATTTTTCAAGTTGAGAACCAGGTTCGTGTCCATGCATCTCTTCAACACCTTGAACAGGTTGTTCGGGCATGCATCGAATGATTCTGCATACACCGTGAAGTCATCCATAAACACCTCCATGCAATCCTCAGTAGCAAATCCGAGAAGATGCTCATCATGCAACGTTGGAATGTACTCGGCGCATTGCACAGGCCGAATGGCATGCGGGTGTACGCAAAAGTGCCAAACGGGCATGTGAAAGTGGTCTTATGTTGATCCTCTAGTGCTATGTGTATTTGCATGTATCCCGAGAATCCATCCAGAAAACAGTAATGGATTTCCTGCTATTTTTTTTCTAACATTTGGTCAATAAAAGGCAAAGGAAAGTGATCCTTGCGGGTTGCCTGATTGAGTCTTACAGTAATCTATACACACCCGCCAGCTGTTCTGAATCTGTAGGTACCAACTCATCTTGTTGGTTTTTCATGACGGTCATTCCAGATTTCTTTGGCACTACTTGCACAGGACTTACCCATTGGCTGTCTGAGATAGGGTAGATGATGCCTGCTGCAAGCAAACTTCAGTGACTTCTTTCTTGACCACATCTAGAATGGTAGGATTCAGCCTTCGTTCTTTGTTGCCTTATGGGCTTAATGTCCTCCTCCATTAATATTCTGTGCATGCATATGGAGGGGTTAATACCTGAAGGTCAGAAAAGTTTCCACCCAATTGCCTTTTGTGTTGCCTAAGGACTTCCAAAGAGCTTGTCTTCTTGCTCCAAGAGGAGGTTGCTTGCAATAATGACCCAGGGAGTTGCTTTGTTCACTGTCCAAAAAGGCGTATTTGAGGTGGCTAGGCAACTGTTTCAGCTCGTGGGTGGTGGAGATGGAACTGGAGATTCCTGAGTTACAGGTCTCGGATCCGTCTGGCCGGGGCTTGTTCTAGACTCGGCATTAGGACTGCCGTCATGGCCTCGGCCTTGTACTGCTTCGGCCGACTCGGATTGAGGTCGGCTTCGGTTCCCTTTGTAGCTTCGATCTTGGATCCGGGTGGAGCAATGAGCTTCTTGGCTCGAGTCTGGTCCTTACTAGCCGAGATGGTTTCAGGTAGTGTGTCGGCTTGTGTGTCTGACTCGTCGGCCGAGTTGACTTTTGAACTTGCATTGACTCGGCCTTCTTTTTCGGCCGTGAATATTGTTGCCAATTGTGCAGGTACAGGCTTCGTAGTCTCGGAAACTTTTACCTCTGCACTATTCTCATTCCCTGAGGTGTCAGGATAGCAGACTTGGTTTATTAACCTGGTCGGTTCTTTTCCAATGCCAAGTTCTTTGACGTCACCGTGATCATCCTCAGTCCGGGATGTTAGCACTCCATTATGGTTGGCCTTGGAGCGATTCTTGGCCGGCAGTTCTAGCAAGATCTTCCATTCCTCATCAGAATCGCAGTTGGAAGTATTCCTCCACCAACTGTTCCATTATGTCTATGCCGAAGAGAGAGTGATCTTCGGTGGGGTGCTTCATGGCTTCAAAAATGTTGAACTGCACCAATGTGTCACCGAATTCCATAGAGAGTGTTCCTAAGCATGTACGTCGATCTTCGTCCTTCTTTGTCATTAGAAATGGTCTCCCCAAGTATCAATGTTGATCCTTTTCCAGATGCTTCGTCCTCCATGTCAAGCACATAAAAATCAGCTGGAAATATTAGTTCATTCACCTGGGCGACGAGGACATCTTCGAGAATTCCCGGGGTTGCACGATGCTTCTATTAGCAAGCTGTATGGTCATCCCCAGGTTCCAGGATCTCCGAAATTGAGGACCTATAAGTTGATGCGGGCATGACGTTGATTGACGCTCCCAGTCGGGGATAGCATCAGCAAATGTGCAATCACCGATAGTGCATGGGACCGAGAAGATACCGGGTCTCGACACTTCTTTGGTAAGACCATGAAATCCCCGCAGTTAGGATGGCTCTAGTTAAGCTTGAGACCACACCTCCGGAGTTCTCGATTCCCCTTCATCTTTCTTCTTTTGTGTACGCATAATTCCTTGAGGAATTTTTGCGTGCCAATTTGCTTGATCGCATCGAGTGGAATGTTGATTTCCACCTTCCTAACATCTTCAGCAGCTCGTCATCAGAATCTGGTTTTTTAGTGCCGAGACGGTCCGAGATGGAAATGGCAATGGGACAGTGGTCTGTGGTTGAGGCGGTGAGTCGGCCATTGCTTCGGTCGGCTTCAGTGGCTGCAGTACCTGATGTTGTGCAGGCTGAAGTAATTCTTTCGCCGCCTGAGTATTACTGCATTGGCATTCCTCGCGATTCGGAATGGGTTGGGAGGAAAGGCTGCTTGAGCTGGCTGGACCTTAACTCGCTCACGGTATTTTGCTAGCTGTCTATCTGCATCTTGAGGTCTGGATGATGGCGGTCATGTTCTGTTGGAATTGTAGGTTCTTTGGAACTTACTGATTGTTGAAATTCTAGATTGCTTGTTGCCAGCTGCTTCATTAAGTCTTCTGGTGATGGAGAATTGCCTTGGGTAGGAGTTCTCTGTTGCTTTGTGGTGGGAAGGATGGTCTTTGGGTATTGCGGACTCGGCTGCTTTGGTAACCAGCCACTCCATAGGGTACATTTGGCATGGTTCGGCTCTTTGAGCTGCATATGGTCCTTGTTGTAGGCTAGGCCGAAATGGTTGTCTCCCGTATGGTTGATTATCGAACTGCCGGTTCTGGTATGGCTGCTTCTCGTACTGGAATCCTCCTACGGCTCCAACACTTTCGTTTGGCCAGACTTCGGTTTCTTGGAGAGTGGGGCATAGATCAGTTGGATGCTCCATTGAGGTACATATGCCACAGACCTTTGCTGCCATGGCTGGGTGATGTTGACTAACGGCCAGTTGTCTCACCAGAGATGTCAATTCGGTTAGCTGGTTCTCCATCCTTTGGTTGGAGGCTGCACCGATTTTCGTTCAGCTTGGCCGAGATGGATTCGGCCCTCCGATCCCAAATTGTTGAGTGTTACTCGCCATGTTCGAGATCGGATGTCGTGGCTTTACTCTTGGTGTTTTGTCCATTAATGCTCCTCCACCGGCGGCATCAATCATGCTCCCGTCCATCATTGATAGTCCTTCGTAAAAATACTTTGGATCAGCAAATCGTTCGCTGATTTGGTGATGGGGACAGGTGGCACAAAGCTTGTTGAAGCGCTCCCAATATTCGTCTGAGTCTCTCCCGTATGCTGCCTTATCCCACATATTTCCTTCCTGATGGTCGCAAATCTAGAAGCTGGAAAAATTTTTCTAGGAAGGTCCATTTCATATCTCCCAGTGTTGAAGAGTGCTGGCTGCAGATATAGCCCGTCCTTTGCAGCTTCGTCCGGAGAGAATGGAAATGCCTTCATCTTTATGTAGTCTTCTGGGGATTCCTGCGGCCTCATCGTGGAACAAACCACATGAAATTCTTTGAGATGTTTGTGGGGTCTTCTCCTGCAAGACCATGAAATTTAGGCAACAAGTGTATCAAACCAGGACTTGATTCATATGTCTGAGCCGGCTCCAGTTGTGGATATTGGATACACCATGGTTGGTACACCACATCTGGAGTAGCTAGCTCTTTCAACGTCCTGTCTTGGTGTTCCATCTGCCCTGGCTCTGTGAAATTGTTAGCACTAGTAGTAAAATGGTCAGTACAAAACTGGTAAGAGTTAATGGCGAAATTCACACCACTCTTGATATTTATTGTGGTATTTCTAATTTTTCTAATCTGCGTAAAGTTAGTTCTATCTACGGATCAAAAGCATACAATGGGTCAGTCTTTACTCCTAGTCATGCATCATGCGGGATTTAAAGTAATTAAAACAACAATTAATTCTACTGCAAAATTAAATGTAATGTATGCAAAATTAAATGTAATGCAGAGTCAGAAAATTTGATGTATGCAATGCAGAATTGAGAATTTATTCTATATCTATATGTATATATTTGTTTTTATTTTATCAGTGAATTCACGTAGAGATTTATTGACAAATTCAAACTCAAAAACTCTAAACGAAACTTCTTACAACTCGGATTCGACTCGGTTTACTTGGCACACTGAAACACAAAAGAACTTGTGTCCCGACAATCCGGCGCCAATTTGATGATGTCGCGTTTTTTTACATCGTTTTCTGGCGCTTATCAAATAACTAAAGCTAACTATAGCATAGCTAACCTCTAGGTCATTCTTCTCAAGGACACAGTGTGTTCAGTTGTGAATTGGTGTGATGCGAACAGTAGTTGAATCTAAGTGTGAGATCTGGGCTGTCTCGGAAATGGCCGAGTTGCTCTCAACAGAGACTGAACCGAGTCGATCTCAACAGAGATGATCCGGCTTGGTCTCGGTTGAATGTAGACAGATGCTACAGAGATGGACTGTCTCTGTCTCAGACTTAGAAAGCAGTAAACAAGGGGGGTTGAAATGCAATTGGAATCAAAACAGAAGTTAACTATAATCAAAATGCAATTACGCTACTCCTAACGCTATTACTGTTACTGTGTTCATGTTTAGTTTCAATAATCAAGTTCTTTCTGGTTCGGTCATTCCAATTACAATCCTCATCAGCCTCCAGTGTTCTTATGGCAATCGCCAAAGGTTCGTCCCTTACCATACCGAGGAATTACACAATCGCCACCTCATCAGTTGGCAGAGATTAAGTTCAAGCTGATTTTAGATTCTCAATCAACAATCGTTAAGTGATTACCTACTGAATTAGCTAAACCAGTTCCAATCAGCTTAGTTTAGTATTGTTCCGTTACCAGGTGCAATCGCAACACAGTAATTGAACTTAGATTTCAGGAATGCAATGGAGTTCAGAATTCAGAAAATGCTCATAATATTGAAAGCAAAATACAAACACAGGGCCTGGATTCGATGATTCCATCTTCCACGACGATCGCCATGGACGACGGCGATGATTCACCTCAACTAGCTAAGACGCTGAGGTTCAGGTCCACCAGAGTGCGTTGGTGCTCAATCGGTCTCCTCGATAACCTTCGGCCTCTCGGTTCTCGATTCTGCATTTCCTCAATCGAGAAAGCGCCATTAACAGCTACGTACCACCGTGAGCGGAGAAGAAGAGAATTATTAACGTGGAAAAAGTTTGAATGCCAAAAGCCCCTATTCGTTCAGAGTTCTATCTATTTATACATGAGTGAGCACAGCTAACGATGCTAACAGAATTACATGAACAATTCCTACTCCACCCTTTGCTTTGTGACTTGCGTTGCAATCTACTCCAGTAGTGATGTGAAGCTTTTGAGCTGGATCCACGGTGTTTCTGATTGCTAACGTGGAGTTCCACCTAGACCTGCCTGGTTGGGCTCTCTGCATAAGTTGAGTCCCGGCCTGGCCGAGAGGCTCTCGGCCTGGGCTTCCGATGGCGGGCTAAGTTTGGCTGAACCTGCAATGAGGAGATGGTTAGCTAAAAATCTTGATTAAGCACAGACTGTGTTTTTCTTCAAGTTTAGGCCATTAATCTGGATCTTAGCCAACAGTCATCTTTTAAGCACGTGAGTTGTTCAATGGTGTCCTTCTTAGGTCCACTTAAGATGTGCATTTTATGACCCATCAATTCGATCCTCAGCATTTTGGCCAACGAAGGTGAACCATCACCGTTCGACCATGGTGATCGTCGTGGAAGACGGATCCACTAAATTCACACCCTGAGTTTGTATTTTATTCTTAATAATATAAGTGTTTTCTGATTCTGATCTCCGTTTGCATCCCCACACTTTAATTCACTATATGCATTGCGATTGCACAAAGCGACGTGAAGAATGTTGAACTAAGCTGATTGGAACTGGTTTAACTAATTCAGTAGGTAATCAACTAGAGAACCTAATTGAGAACCTAAAATCAACTCTGAGCTTAATCCCTACCAACTGATGAGGTAATGATGGTGTAAATCTTCGATATGACAATGGACGAATGTTTGGCGATTGTCAAAAGAAAACCTAAGGTTGATATGGACTGTGAACTAGAGTAAATGAACTAGAACTGACTCAATTACTGAGATGAAACACGAATACAATAGTAGTAGTAGTAGCAGTAGAGTAATTTAGTTTAATTGCACTTACACTCTTATTGTCTTTCATTACTTGCATTTCAAAACCCCCTGTTTCCTGTTTTTCGGTCTGAGACAGAGTTAGTCTGACTCTGTAGCATCCATTTGTGCTCAATCGAGATCGAGTCGGATAAGTCTTTTCTGAGACCATATCGGACCAGTCTCTGGCGAGAGCAACTCGGCCTTAAGTCGAGAGTGAGTCTACATTCTACACTTGAGTTTTGTGTCACTTAGTTTTCACATTAAATTCATAATTGAGTACAGTGTGTCCTTGAGAGAATTCAACCTAGGGTTGACTATATACTATAGGGCGTTATCACCAACAATCCCTAGGCTGATCCTCACGGGGCTCTACGCTCAATCGTGTCATGATCTTTTGCGATTCACAGTGCATTCCAAGGGTAGTGGCTGACCTGGAACTCCTACGTGCTATGATTGGCGAGGATCATTTGGTTTGTTAAGCGGCTATCTTGACGTGGCTCGATCGATGGCTCTGCTTTGTTGCGACAATTCACGGTCTGGATGCTTTGAGCATGGTGGGGCAGCTTTTTGTTGGGGTGGCTGGTTTTTTTTTAATGCTGGGCTGGACTTCCACGCTTGGTCTGATATGAGTCATGCAAGGCTACTGGTACCAATCCAGTCACGCGGCCTACAGGTACTTCTTCTTCTCTGCTTGGGTTGGGCCCAACCCTGTTTTCATGTCTTGGCTTTGTGTTGCCTGGGTTGCCAAGTCAAAAAGCCTGCTCCTAGGATTCTCCTTTTCGCTGAATTATTTCTCCGGGCCGAATAGTATCGGGGTCCCACACACATGCTAGTCTGGCATTTTTGACTTTGCAATCATATCGTCCATGTAGACTTCGACTTCCTTGTGCATCATGTCCATGTATACTGTTTATTTTTGGCGTGTTTTCAAGAGGAAAAAGAAAAAGAAAGAAAAGGCATCTTAGGCATGGTTTAGATGAATGAATGAATGCACGAAAGGCATTTGAGAGAAGAAAAAAAAGAATAAATATGCAAGAGAGTGAAAGTGGAAACAAAAGCACACAGCATGCTTTATTTATCTTGCCTTTGAGCCATGGCCCAAAGCCTCTTTACATGTGCATGTTTATTTACATTTTCTGGGAGACCAGTTCGGATAATGCTTCGGCGGTCCAGTTGTCCAATTCTTGACTTATGGGGAAAACCTACTCTTCGAGCTTGGGAGGTTGATCCTCTATCGTTGCAATTTGATCTGAGGAGATGATGCCTGATGAATCCTATTTTGTACACCTTACAAGGACCTAAGATGAGTGCTTTTTAGATCAATTAGTGTCTAAGGATTGAGTTTTAGCTGAGATTTATATTATGGACCAAGAAATAGAGAAATCATAAAACTATGCTAATTTGAGAGTCTTAACTAATGGAAGACTCATTCCTCTTTTTGCAGGATAAACCTGGTTGATCTCGGCCCATCGAGTCAGTCTCGGCCCAAGAGAGTCGTCCCGGCCATACCGATTCATACCAGGACAGGCCGACCCTATGGTCCAGCAACCCAATCAAAAGTGGCCCAATTGCATTGTCCATGTTGGCAATCCAGCTCAGCTACCATGTCACTCTGGAGCAGTTGATGATGGTCATTTTTACAGTCGTTTAAACGCGCTTATCAAATTACTTAAGCTAACTATAGCATAGTCAATCCTAGGTCATTCTTCTCAAGGACACAGTGTGCTCAGTTGTGACTTAGTGTGAAGTGAAGTGACATAGAATTTAAGGTGTAAAGTGTTGACTCTCCTCGACAACTGGCCGAGTTGCTCTCTGAGAGACAGAAGTCGAGATGATCTCGGAAGAGACAATCCGACTTGGTCTCGGCTGAATGCAGACAGACGCTACAGAGATGGACTATCTCTGTCTCAGACTAGAAATTAGTAAACAGGGGGGGTTTTGAATGTAGGCGAAGTAGAAAGTAAACTAAGACTATGAATGCAGTAAACATACACTACTATTACTAGTTATCTATTATTATTATTACTTAACTATGTTCGTGCTCAGTCCTGTAAGTCCAAATCCAGTCCAATCTCCACACTCCAGTTCTCAGTCCATATCAGCCTTGGGAAGTCTTATGGCGATCGCCAAAAGTTCGTCCATTGCCATACTGAGGATTTATGCAATCGCTACCTCATCAGTTGGCAGGAATTAAGTTCAGAGCTGATTTTAAGTTCAACCCTATCTAAGCCGGCACGAATGGGTTCCTTCCTCCATCCAAGTTTTCTTCTTCTTCCCCTCTGTTGGCTCCCTCAACCTCTTCCCTATTTTCGTGGCTTATTGCATTTATTGCCACGCCTCTGTGGGACGGGAGAGGATTATTTTGTACATTCAGCCCCTGGTCTTGGAAGTCGAGTAGCCTACCATCCAAAAGGTCTTGGACCTTGTGTTTTAGGCTCTAACACCTTCCTGTGGTGTGTCCTACGGCCCCACCATGGTAGTCACACTTGGCGTTGGGGTCATAGCTCCTCAGGTATGGTGGCTCTAAGGGCTTGAGAGGGATTATTTCGATTGACTTTTGTTCCAATAGAAGGGGGAGTAGCTTTGTGTATGGCATGGGAATTAGGGCCAATGTCCTTGGTGGCCTTCTTATGCCTTGTTGTGCTGGCCTTGAGCTAGTGGCTGCTCCCGCTTCGATTTGCGGCTGATATGGAGGGATATATGGCATCAGTGGCAGGTTGGTGTAGGCTGCTATTGGCTTATGGACTTAAGTTAGGTATGAAGGGGCATTCGCTTCTTCCTGTGGGAAGACGGGTTCTACCAACACGGCATTGGTTTCACCCTTCTCCTTTACATATACAGGCTTTTTGGCGAAGCCCACATTGTTGCTTGCTTAGGTAAGCTTCCCGCGTCTAATTCCCAACCTTATCCTTTCGCCCCCACTACGAGGTCCGCAAAATTGGAGGCAACATTTCTGACCACCTTGTCATAATATGACACGAGGAGAGTGTCGATGAACATGGTGACCATTTCTCTCTCTATTATTAGTGGTTGAACTTGTGCTGCCAACTCGCACCATCTTTGAGCATACTCCTTGAAGCCTTCCTGCTCCTTTTTTAGCATGTTCTGGAGCCGGGAGCGATCCAGCGCCATGTCTTTGTTGTACTTATATTGGTTTAGGAAGGCTTCTACCAAGTACCTCCATGTCTTGATGCGCCCTCGCTCTAAGCTGACGCACCAACTAAGGGCTGCTCTAGTCAAGCTGTCCTGGAAGCAATGAACCAAGATCTTGTCATCATAAACGTACGCCACCATCTTTCGGTAGTAATCGCCAGGTGGACTTTGGGGCAGGAGCTCCCTTTGTACTTGTCGAATTCTGGAGTCTTAAAATCTGTTAGGAGTGCTACATCCAGGACCAAACATAGGTTCGCGGCTTCCAACCCGTATTAATCCCCGCCTTCCATAGCACAGAGTCGTTCCTCTAGGGATTGCAACTTTTCCTCAAAGTGAGGCGTCCACTTATTAACCACGAAGGGTTGTGGGGCTCGTGATGCCTAGGGTTGAGCCCTAGCGTTGTTCTGTCCCTGGGTACCATCTCCGAGACTCAAAGCAGCCTCGGAGCCTGCGTTGAGCACAACCTTAGCCCCTTCGTTGTTCACAACATTTTGCTGCTTGTGTTCTTCGGCAGTAGGGGCCTCGGTTCTCCACCCATAGGGAATCCCATAAGGCAGGTCTCTAGCCCCATGTGGTGGTGGTCCGTTAGCGCCGCCAAGTTGGGCGTACCCCATTGCCCCCTGGTTAGCCATGGCAATGATGACGGTGTTGGTCTGGGAGAGTATTTGGAACATCTAAGCCATTTGTTCCTTTAGTTGGCTTACCTCCCCTTTAAGGTCCTAATTATGCTGCTCTAGTGCCTCAACCTCGTTTTCCATTGCTTTAGTCTTGGAGCGTGTTGCGTACCAGGGTTGCGACGCGGATAGCTTGCCCTTTTTGGTATCCCAGAACGTTGTTTTATTAAGTGCATAAGTTATGATGCATGTTATATGTCAATGCATGTTATGTATGCAAAAAGCGAAGGAGGCCATGCATGTTATGCTGTAATTACGAATCATTCAGACACATGCAAACAAAAATTGGCTATTATTATTCATTGATCGTATTATAAAAGTGCCTCACGGGGGCGAGGATAGGTACTTTAGATTGTCGTACAAGTGATGACAGAGTTCCAGTAACTGCGTGATTTCAGGGGGGGTGTTCAGTGAACTGGCCATGCCCTCGACGGCATGTAAGCTTCTAGGTATGTCCATGAGGCCTTGGTTAGCCAACTTGATATACCTATCCTTCCAAAAGGCTACCTCTCACTGTGCCTCTCGTATTCTCCCTTCGGCGTGTCCTACCATTTCACTTCGTCCTTAGATGGCTATCTCTGCGTGCTGCTCTACCTCGATGACTCTTCTTCGTTCCTTGATGAGCTCTACCATCCTCTACCACCTTTGGCTTTCCAAGTATTCCCTTTGAAGATGGTTCTTGGCAAACTTGACCTCTAGAATACGCGCTCTTTCTTGGAGTTAGCTTAACTGGTCGCTGGCCTCTGTCTCCCTCCTCCGAGATTCGGCCAAAGTCGTCTTTAACTCTTGCTTCTCGGCCAAAGCTTGCTCTCGCTCTATTTCCCTAAAGTACCTCTCTTGGGCTATTGCTCGGGACCATCTTTCTTCCTCGCAGCGTGCTCTTTTTGCGTCCTCCTTCCCTAGGCGTTCTTGGCTGCACACCGATTTTCGCTTACTTGGCCTTACCTGGCCTGGACCCGACTCCTCGTTGGCACTAAGGTAGGGATCTTCAAATGTTAGGCTGACTTGTTCATGCCTATTCTTGAGCCAAGCCTTGTAGCTAGGCGTGGCTCTACAGTTGCGAGGCCCCCCTCGGGGCCTTTTCGGACGATGCTCTTCCAAGCTTACTGGATCCTCTTGAGGTATTCCCCATTTTGTATTCCTAAGTCGTGTATGATGAAAGGAGTGAGGGCCTCGTCAGATAAGGGTAGAACCATGGGGTAACCCGCCTGTCGCGGTGCCAGCTCAGGGTTGTAGATGATGGCTCCTTGAGTGCCTATTAGGGGTACATTAGGGAATCCTCCACATCCAATAATTGTGTCCTCCCTCTTGTTCCACTGTAGGTACCAGCAGATGGATTTCCCAAAAGCATTGTCCAACTACTTAGTCCACTTGGCCATGGTCATTATTCTAATCTAGCTCCAACGATGATCCTCTATAGGGTCAGCCACCTTTCTTTTGCTATGGAAAATGTGGGTTGTGAGCCACAAGTATAGTAGAGTCGTGCAACATCTCAGTGCTTTCCCATTTTTCTCATAGCAATAATTCAGAGAGTAATAGGTGTTGGCCAATATTGCTATTACGGGGTTGTCTTCTCTGTCTCTCTTAGCCATAAAGGCATCCACGACCTCCAAGTCCACATAGTCTTCTATGTATGGGAAGAGCATTACACCGTATATCAAGAGTGCATATACGTTTGTGAAGGCCTGCCAATCACCCTCTTGCTGTAGTCGGCCGTGTCTGCTCTTCAAGCTAGCTCTCGAATTCTTTCTAAACCATTTCTGTTTCTCTTTTCCCCCCAGGCTTCCAACTCAAAAATCCTTAGTATTTTAACCACTAAGGCCCAAGAGGGACTCTGCCCTTTGAACAGATAAGGCGGAGATTTCGCTAGGGGCATGACGATGATCCTCTCATACTCCTCTAGTGTTGGTGCCAACTGGAAGTCATTAAAGGTGAAACACCTGAGAGGAGGGTCGTAGTATTGTGTCAAGGCTATCAGGGCGTTAGGTTGTACCTCCACCTCGAGCAGGCTCAAGTAGTTGCCATACCTTCCCTCGAAGGTTCGGCGCAATTGTCCCTTCAGGTAGCAACCTTATTTCCTCAATGATAGCAAGTCAAGGGTCCCGACATGGATAGGGTGTAGCTTCCAAACTCCATAACCAGTTTCCATTTTTATGTGTCTAAAAATTCTTGCAATTAGGTATGCTTATGCAATGCATGTACTATTTTCTCTCCCCCTTATTTCATGTCATGCAAAAATGTATGTACAATGCTTTTGATTCCTTGAAGGTATTCGGGCCAAGAGACTCGGCTTTGAAGCGGTTCAGGTTGGTGACCTGTGTCGATGTGGCTCAAAGGGGTCCTTGTCCTCCTAAGGGTGGTTGTGGCCATTCCTGAGGGTTCTAAGGCAGTTACAGGTTCCTTTCATGGCTCTAATCACACCTCACTTTTGGCCACCAAAGCTTAGGACCCTTTTTGGGAACCTTCCACAGATAGGAATGAATCCTAGAGTGTAGACGTTCCCTGAAAGATCACGCTCTAGCTGAGCTATCGTGACCACATGTCTAGAGATTAACTCCAAGAGGATCGTGACTACACGCCCGTCACTCACTTAACACACAGGCCCGGGAATAGGATCTCCTCAAAAGTAGGGTTAGGTGGCAAGTGCCAGTAGCTTTTCGTTTCCCCGCCCCAGCATGCCTCCAAGTAGTCAAAAGCATGACATAGTATATATAAGTCATCTATCCTAGGGTTGGCATATAACGACACACATGGCAATAAAAAATGCAAAGAATAGTAAAGGTTACACCTCATGCAGTTCGTTTGACCAAGGCTTGACTCTCACCTATGTGTTTTCCTGAGTGGAGTTGCCATCTGACACAACCTAAAATGCTCCAGGGGCGATTTAGAAAGGAAATTTTTTTAAGGGGTTTTGATTTTTGTTTGAGGTCTTGAGGGGGAGCCAAATCCACCTCTAGGGAGGAGCCAACTTTTTACGAGTCAGTACCGACTTGACCAATCTGGGGTGATTGACCAAGCCGAATTCAACTTGGACTGGAGTTGCCACCAACGTTTAAAGGCATGTTGGAGCCTTGGGTTGGATAAGACAAGTCGACGGAAGCAAAGTCTAGGTAAGGAGTTGGTTACGCATGGGGTTCATCTTATCCGCCTACCCTTTGGTAGTTACCCTACGAAATGCATGCGATGTAACCTTTATCTTTACTGTTATTAACTTACTGGATGCACAAGGGTGAGTTTGTACAGGACTGAATGTTACGTACCTCCCTTTAGCATGGAGGAATCAAAGTTCACGTAGTTCTTGACACATGCAGTGAAACGTAGAGTCGGACTTTCCCTTAGGCGTCCTTCCTCTTAGGCAGGGATCTACTACAAGTGTGCAACACTGGTTTGGTGTGGTCGGACTTTCCTCTTGGTGTCCACCAAAGTTGGAGACCTGGGGTCTGAACTTTCCCTTAGGCATTCATCCCTCGCAGGTTTGAGTTTGGAGCCAGGACTATCCATTAGGGGTCTCATCTCGATGCTAGGTGAAGTGTTTGAATATACGTGCTAGGCTAACCCAGAAGTGAATCTATCTATTGACTCAGTCCAATGGAAAGCATGGTGTGCTATGGCTACAACTCCGAGATCGACTTAGATTTTGGCTTAAGTTGGCAGCACGCTTGCCATCTAAAGTGTAATTGACTTGACTTGGCTAAACTGGCTACATGCTTGCCATCTGAAGTGTAATTGACTCGATTTGGGTTAAGTTGGCTACATGCTTGCCATTTAAAGTGTAATTGACTTGGTATGGGTTCAACTGGCTACATGCCTGCCATCTAGAGTGTAATTGACTCGGTTTAGGTTAAGTTGGCTACATGCCTGCCATCTAGAGTGTAACTGATCGAGGATGGGGAGAGGTAGTGTTTACTACATGCTTGGAGTTAGGCTGGAGAACTTACCTAGTATCTAGAGAGCTAGTCGACGCTTCACCCATAGTCGAAGATTGACGATCTTCACTCGCTAGTCACGCAGCACTTCCTCAACACTTTTGTTATTCTTCTTGTACTTTTGGATTCTTGGCCTCGAGCTCTTCGTGCTAGGGCCTTTTATAGCCTTCGAAGGGGGACAAATGTGCTCCTGATCTTGCCACGTGGAGTCACCCCAGCCTCTTGATTCAGCCAGTTAGTTGTGGCACTTCCCATGTTGATTCTCGTTAGATTCCGCGCTCAGTCGTGACACGTTCTCCCTGGAATCATGGTGCATTTCGCGGGTAGTGGCTTGACATGGCACATTCCTTTGTTGCAATTGGTGAGGATCTCAACTCTGTTGGAGACAATGGATCCCTAGTCTCCCTATTGTGGCTTCATCAAGGGCATACTGCACATTTGGGGGAGATCCAGCGGCTCGGAGTTCTTGGAGTGCAGTGAGGTGGCATTCTTTGCTAAGGTGTCTAATTTTGGTGACCTAATCGACTTCATCAACACTGAGCTGGGATTTTTGGGCTCCTCTTTGGGCTAACTAGGCCGTGTCTGGTCAATTGGGCTAGATTCGAGATTCTCTGTGTGGGCCTTCCTGGACCAAGTCAGGGGGGTACTTCCTTTAGTGGGGTTGTGTTGGCTTTAGGGGCCTTTTGGGTTTCTTGCTATCTAGCAAGGACGCCCTGGAGTCGATTGATGCTGGGCCAGACTGATTTGAGGTCCTACATATCCTATTTTACCAATGCTTCCTTCTTGTACACACCAAGTAGCAATGATGATGATAGAAAGATTCACCACAACTTCCATAAATAAATATGCACAAGTCTATTGGACACTTATTTATGGATGTCATTAAATTTTATAGACTCTAACATGTTTATGGACATTTGAGTCACATAAACTTTAATGAATTTCATATCAATAAGGTTTCTAATATGAATAAACTTATCTTCAAGAAAGGGTTTAATGAAAATATCAACTAGTTGTTCTTTTGTACTGATGAATTTTATATCAAAAGCCTCTTTTTGGACATACTCTTATGAAATAATGTTTAATTTCTAAATGCTTAGCTCTAGATTGAAATATGAGATTTTTTATAAATTAATGGCAACAATATTATCACAAAGTAGAGGGATATTACTCTCATAGATGTTGTAGTCCTCAAGATGATGCTTGATGTAAAGTAGTTGTAAGCAGCAACTAATAACAACTATGTACTCTACTTCTGTTGTAGATAAAGCAATGGTTCATTGTCTTTTGCTTGCCCAAGAGACTAGGTTAGCTCCAATGAAGTGGCAGCCTCCACTAGTGCTTTTTCTTTCTAATTTATCTCCAGCAAAATCAGTATCACAATAGTCAACTAACATGTACTCATTAGATTTCTTAAAACATTAAGGTTAATGGTACCTTTTAAATATACGAAATTTCTTTTTACAATTGTGAGATGTGTTTCTCTATGATCAGATTGAAAGTGTGAACAGAAGCATATAGTAAACATTATATTTGGTCTAGATGCATTAAGATATAAAAAGGATTTAATTATACCTCTGTAGGCAGTTTGGTCTAGCTTTTATCATAATCATTTAGATTTAAGACTAATGTAAGGTGTATGAGTGTAGTCATGCTTTTGCAATCATCTAACTTGAACTTTCTGAGTAATTCTTTAGCATACTTTGTTTGATGAATGAAAATGCCATTATTTGTTTGCTTGATCTAAAGTCCTAAGAAAAACTTCAATTCTCCCATCATGCTCATCTCGAATTCTTTCTACATAAGTTTAGAGAATTCCCCACATAGAGAGTCATTAGTAGCACCAAAAATATCATCAACATATATTTGCACATTAATAAATTATAAGTCATAGTTTTTGTGAAACAGAGTAGTTCAAGTTTTGCTCTTGAAAAACCATTTTCCATAAAAAAAAATTAGCTTAGTTTTTCATACCAAGCACGAGGTACTTGTTTTAAACCATAAAGAGCTTTCTTGAGTTTTAAAACATGATGAAGAAAAGAATTACTCTCAAAACCAAGTGGTTGTTTCATACCATTTAAAAATGCACTTTTAACATCCATTTGATGAAGTCTCATATGATTATGAGCTACAAAGGGTAGTATAGTAAAATGTGAATGGCTTCTAATCTAGAAATAAGAGCAAAAGTTTCGGTGAAATCCATACCTTCTTGTTGTGAGTAACCTTGAGCTACTAGCCTTCCTTTGTTTCTTACAACCTTACAATTTTCATTCACCATGTTTTTAAAGACCCATTTGGTTCATATGACAGACTTATCTTTAGGTACAGACACTAGCTTCCAAACATCATTCTTTTGGAACTAATCTATCTCTTCTTACATAGCTTTTATCCAACCATAGCCCATAAGGGATTTTTCAACAATTTTAGGTTTTAACTTAGAAAACAAGGCAACTTAAGCTTGATCCTTGAAGATAGATCTTGTTTTGACTTTGTCTTGAACTAAAGGTACATGTAACACACAAGAAGGGGGTTGAGTTATGTGTATGTGTGATTTTTAAAAGCTTTTCGCATATATGAAGGATTTAAAACATATTTTAAAATAGTCGTCGAAAAGGACCATCCAAAATGGACGTCCAAAGAAGTGTTGAATGTAAAAGTAGTAAGGGAAGAGATAAGGCACACAAAATTTATACTGGTTCACTCTTCTAATAGAGCTATGTTCAGTCCCTTCAATACAAAGGATTTTCACTAAGTCTACTTGACTTACAATCAAGTATTCTCTACCTTTTCAGGTATTACAACCTTTATTATCTATCTGATTATAAGAAAACCATGTATTCTTTGTCACTTAGCCTCTTTAGGCTATTGCACCAACTCAATGAGTTTTTACAAGAAACTCAACTTACATAGTGAGCATATTACAATACAATTCACAAAGACTTAGCTTTGCTGAGCAAAGTAAGCTTTATAGAGAATGAATAAGAATGTTGTCCAAAGCAACTTTAGAGCATAAGAGAATATTCGAGTATACCACTTTATCTTTCTTTTTCACATTGTTGTGCTTCTCTTTTTCTTGTTCCTTTTGAGCTTGATCAATCTTCTTTTTATAACACATAGAAATTTGAATGTTGCTCATGTATGAGGAGTGGTTGAGTCAACATTAAATGCTACTTGATTTATTTCTACTGTACTTCTATAGAGGCTTTTTTTTTTCTAAAGACAGAGAAAAGTTGTATTCAAGAATAGTTGTCTTTCTCTAAATTTGACGTGATGTCTACTGTTTGATAAGGGAAAAAAGCTTTTGTTGGTTCATTTTGAGAGGAGTCATGATCTGGGCTTCCTTTTATTAGATTTGACTTGCAATAAAAAATATTTGATGCAGTACTTGATCATCTTGAAACACAATGTCAAAGTAGTGCATTAGGTAGAAATTTGAACGTTGGATAATGATAACAAGCTCTTGATATAAAAGAAATAATTCACATGATAAATTAGATAACTTAAACAATTCTTTACCCTATTCAAGATATACTTCTTGAATGGAACAATGTAGTTATTTCGTTTTGGACGATCTCTTCTTTGGACAGTAGGTTTCTCTATGAAGTCTGAGTTCGCTTAATGGATAATAAACTCATCTTTGGACGTCAAGCTCTTCTATGGACGTTGACTATTTCTTTTGGACGTTAATTCTCTTTATGGATGTTGGATACGTCTGATATGTTCGTTTTTAGTCGTCTCAACACGCATCAAATAACTAAAGCTAACTATAGTATAGCCAACCCTAGGTCAATTTTTCTCAAGGATACTATGCGCTCAATTGTGATTCGGTGTGAAGCGAAATGTCGTAGAATCTGAGGTGTAGAGTATTGACTCGTCTCGGCACTGGCCGAGTTGCTCGCGGTCGAAACTGAGCCGATATGGTCTCGGCAGAAGCTGAGCCGATATGGTCTCGGTAGAGACTTATCAGACTTGGTTTCGGCTAAGTGCAAAATTGACGCTACAGAGATGGACTATCTCTGTCTTGGACTTGTAAAGCAGTAACAGGGGGTTCTAATTGCGGAAACGACAAAAAGTAAATGAATGTAGAGAATAAATGCAGATACAAAAATGCTACTGATACGATATAACTACTGTGTTATTATGATGTAACTGTGTTCGTGTTCAATTTCATTACTTCAAGTCCAATCCATATTTCTTACTCCAGTTCTCAATCCAGATCAGCCTTGGGAATGCTTATGACAATCACCACAGGTTCATCCATTACCATACTGAGGAATTATGCAATCGCTACCTCATCAGTTGGTGGGGATTAAGTTTAGAGCTGATTTTAGGTTCTCTATTAACAATCGTTAAATGATTACCTACTCAATTAGCTAAAGCAGTTCCAATCGGCTTAGTTTAACTTTGTTCATGTTTCAATTACAATCACGGATCAAATCATGAATTAAAGAAGAGGAGAGGAACAGAGGCAAGAAATGCAGAATGAATTGATTAACAGAAAATAGAATACAAACGCAGTGGTCCTAATTCAGATGGATCCATCTTCCACGATGATCGTCATGGTTGATGGTGGTGGTTCACCTCCAATAGCATGAGCGCTGAGGATCAGATCCACCAAAGTGTGTTAGAATCCCAAGCGGTCACCTCTAACAGACTTCGGCTTCTCAGTCTTAGGCCTGTACTCCCTCGATCGAGAGAAACATCATTGCAGCACCATGCACCACCGCAAATGGAGAAAAACGAGAGCGAGATAATGGATTCAGAAAATGTATAGAGGATGAATTCAAAGACCCCTAAATTGTACACGACTATTCCTATTTATACATGAGCGCACGAACTACGATGCCTAATAGAATTACAAAGTGAATTTCCTAATCTGTCCTTGCAATGCGCGCTGTTGATTACTCCAGGAGTGACGTGGCATCTATACTAGTGTTGAGGTGGCCTCTACGTTGGATGGCTGACGTGGAAGACGTAACTAGGTCGCTCCTTATTGGGCTGCTGGAAATTGGGCCATTTGGTTGTGGCTTGGCCTAGCCGAGATGGAATTGGCCTGGGTCCTCCTATGTTGGACCTAAGATGGCTGGACCTGCATGAAAGGGAAAATCAGCTAAAATCCTTAAATTAGCACAGTTTTGTATTTTCTCTATTATCAGGTTCCTAATATGGATCCCAGCTAATATCCATTCCTAAAGTGCAAAATATGCTCGCAATGATCCTTCTTAGGTCCAAGATAGGTGTATAGTTTGTGACTCATACGTCCTTTGGACAGTGAGTCTCTTTGTGGATGCTGAATATGTCCTTTAGACGATAGGTCTCTTTATGGACGTTGAATACATTCTTTAGACAATGAGCTTTCTTTTGGACACAATAGATGAACTTCTATTTTAAATAGGTTTCCCTTAAATGGATGGGTTCCAATCTTTAAGTCTAATAACCTGAAATTCTTTTGAAATCTAGAGAACACTAGTTAAACATAATATATTATCCTTTCAATCATAATTTTTTTATCATCAAAACTCTTGGGTTATTCTGGATGCATAAACTTATGTTCCAACATGAACATCTCTTATGATTTGTTGCTTAGAATGGTAAGTTTTCATCTTCTAGTTTCTTGAAATAGACTCAAACTTATCTTTCTTCTAAACATCATCCATACATGGCTCTTTGAACAGTCTCTAAAGACCATCAAGATTAAGATATGGAAGAGAGTCATTTAGCTCTAATAATTCTTTATCAAGCTTGGAGATATTAAATCTAACATGGATGGTTTTTTCCAAGTTAAGGTTCTAGAGTTATAGACTCTATATGCCTTAGATGTTTCAAAATATCCTATGAATACTCCATTATCTGACTTAGGATCAAACTTTCCCAAATTTTTCTTTATGTTCAAAATGAAACATTAACATCCAAAAGGATGAAGATAAGATATTTTTGGTTTTCTATCCTTCTACAATTCATAATGAGTCTTTTATATCCTTCTACAATTCATAATGAGTCTTTTCTTAAATATGTCTTATGTATATTATGTTTTGTAAATAACATAAAAGTTACATTTCTTTCTACAAAATTGCATAAAAGTTACAATTTTAGATTTTCCATAGAAAGTGTAAACATAAGTGAGTGATGTAAGTCCAAAAA
Organism: Mucuna pruriens; assembly: GCA_025330945.1. Taxonomy (NCBI): domain Eukaryota; kingdom Viridiplantae; phylum Streptophyta; class Magnoliopsida; order Fabales; family Fabaceae; genus Mucuna; species Mucuna pruriens. Next base: position 752,093 of record JAENHJ010000055.1, on the reverse strand, counting down.
AGGAAGACAAAGAATCTAAGGGACTCAAAGAAGTTATTTGAGTCCTTAGAAGTTATTTGACTCTATATCACCATTTGAGTCACTATCTATGTTGGTCATAGGGAAGATATATGCTACTTTTTTCACAGTTTAAAGAGTCGTTATCTAGATCTTCCTTCTTATATGAAAAGAAGATCTTTGTTAGAAATTTTTGAAATATATCTTTTAATTTAGATAGCCTATCATGATGTGTCTAGACTTCATGCATTCATGATAAATAATTTAAGTTTTTGAGAATAAATTTATTTAGTATGTTTCTTACATTTATAACTTTTCTTGTGAGGTTTGGCTCCATTCTCTTTTTTCTTTCATATCTTTCTACATGCTTGGTAATAAAGAAAAGTTTATCATCAATCTCATTATCTTCATTAAAAGTCATCAGAATTGTCTTAATGATGTTTTAGTTTTTTTATCGTTGGATAATGATTGAATTCTGTAGGTTGACTAGATTTTAAGGCAATCATATTGCCTTTCTTCTTAAAATATGCATTTTTGGTATCTAACTCAAGTACTTTTAGAGATGTCAAAATATGCCTTTCTTCTTAAAATATGCTTAAGGATACCAAGATCCTTAAGCATCCTTATAGTTGTCATTTTTAGCCACCAAGCTTTCTAAAGACTCTTGAGAATTTTTCTAACATTATCTTTTTCTTCACTCATCTTAAATATCTCATACAGTTGTGCAAGCATGCCTATCTTGGTTTTATTAACTAGCTTGGTTTCCTCATGTATGAAAGTAGTCATCCCTAATCTCTGTAGTAGTCCTACAACCCCATACTTTGTCATATTCCTTTTTATAATTGCACAAGTAATTAATTACATAGCCTTGACATTTATTTGAACTTTATTTATCTACTCAACAATGTAGTTGTTAGACCCTTAGACGATGATTTTATGTGTATCGAATGCATCCTCTATTCTTAAAGAGTATATTACTTTAACTAATAAATAATAGTATACCTAAAATATAATGTTTCATTAAATAAATATATCATTGGCTATTTTATACAAAATATTATTAAGTTTTTAGGACATGTTTAAAAGTGATAAAAAAACTTCAAATCAAGTCAAACTTTCAAACAACTCTGATGAACATATCTTTTGATAAAAAGCAAAGTCAAAGTTGCACAACTACTTTACCCAAAACAAAGATAAGCACAATATTTTATCATAACAAGAATGACTAGTTGGTGAAAAGCATTTAATGCAAACATTAAATGATCCAACAATTCTACAAACTCAAGAGCTTTTGTTTAAAATTACAAGGGAAAGAATTCTGAAAATCCTCAACGGCTACCCCCATCAAGCAGTTCTATCTATACCTAGTGTTAGAGAGTCTAAATCAAGAAGTGTGTGATTTACAATGTGCAATTCTCATAAGCTCTCTTGTAAAATTTTGCTATCTATCTTAGAATTCTACACTCATTCCAAAAGAATATATGTTTATCAGATTATATGAGTCAACCTTTTCAAACACTTATTATGTATATTTGTGAGTCTGGAGTAGTTTATTGTAAAGAATACTTGGGAGAATAGTTTAAAAGGCAATTGAAAAGACTACTTGAATACAAACTTAGGTTGGCTTGCTCGTTGGTAGTCTATAAAAGCAATAGAGCTCTTGCTTATAGTCAAAAAGCTTGGTAGTATTACAAAGGACTTGATGTAGTCTTTTAACAAATGAACCGGTATAAAATCTTTGTGTAATGATCTCTTACCTATCTCTCTTTTTTACATTGTTTGTTTCTTTTAAACCTATTGTTTGAATGCTTTTAACAAAGTCTTTGAACAAGGTTTTCAAATCATCTAATTGCAACAAACAAAGTGTTTCTCAAGAAAAAATTTGTGGAAATTTTTAAAAGAACACAATTCAACCATCTCCCTTCTTACGTTTAACTGTTTTAACAATAGTTTGCTTCTAAAATATATTTTCCCTCAACTTCCTTAGATTCACAAGGATAGTATCTCCAAAGAAAGTTGAAGAACATCTAAAATATGCTTCTTTAAGAATAAGGTACTTCTTCAATTCAACCACGTCCAAATCTTTTCATTCACACTTGTTAAATGTTCTTAAATGTTCAACCTAAAGATTGAATTTTGATATAATTGAAGAGCAAATGAAATACAAGGAAGATTAAATTGAGTTTCCTTTTTTTTAAATACTTTAACATTTTGATACTTATTCTCATGGATAAATTTTCAAAAAAAATTATTAAAAACATTGAAAAGATTTATTTTTTTAGAAAACAACGTACTCTCAAATCAATACCTTTACCATGTTAGTCACAATAATTAGAAAAATAAAGATCGTAATGTTGTTCACTAATATGCTAAACTTTGAAAACCTAATTACAGTAGGATCCTTAATTTGTAAGAAACCCTAATAGGTTTCCTTTGGTTCTTGCTATATAAACCTTGTTTTGATCAACAACAATGTGATTCGAAATGATGTTAATAAATTTATAAACATAGCTTGATTCTTATAGAAATCAACCTGAAAAAATGGTTAGATTTCTTATTTTGATTGCTTTAAATGAGTTTATCAACGTTCCTTATTATTAATAAATAAAGTTAAAAATAAATAGTATATTTATCATGGTGTAAAGTGTTTTATATTACCTTATGATAGTATTTTGAAAATAGATAATTATCTTGAATAAATTCATTATTTCTTTATTTTTGGATCTGTTACAAAGAACATGATGTTTCTTTTATTCTTTCTTTAACAATTTTTGATTTATAGTAATCTCACTATTATTCGAATCCAGATAAAATTCTGACCATTTGTCAAAGAAAAAATCAGATGAAGTTTTGATCATCTATCAGAGGAAAAAAGAATGAGTGATTCTTATAAGATTCTAAAAAAATCTTTGATTTCTTTCGGAAGCATATGATTATTCATCTTTTTCGATGTCTACCAATAATTAACACATTAAGAAATATTCATAAAGGATTTTAAGGAATAACTCTTATTCTAATATATCATTTATGGTTGGTTGATTGAATTTTATAATAATTATTTTAAAATTATATAGTAATAAATTCAGATTAATTTATCGTATAAATTTGTTTGTATAATATATATAAAATTAAACTCTAAAGTTACTTACTTTGCTAAGAAGAACAACCAAATGGTTCGAAACTTATATAAAGTAAAAGATGGAAGAATATTCATTTACACTGAAGTAATTAAAAACAACCTGTTGCCACTAAATAGTCGGGTTCACGTTTATTTCTAACGTTCAAAACCAAAAAAAAAAGAGTGCGTTTTGGAGAGCAAGAAAGGGAAGATTCAACGAAGCAAGCACAAAATCCACATAGCCTAATATGAATTAATCACGGCGATCCTCTGCCCTGGGCCAGTAATCAAAGTAGACCAAACCCAAAACAGTACGTGGGTCCAAAAATTTAATGTCACCCCTTCTGAGATTAACCCTTTCTTGGTTCATCTCACTCGTCTTCTCTCTCCTAAACTAGCTCTTTACACCTGTCAAGTAAATATAGGATATCCTTTTTCTTTCTTCATATTAATTAATTATACTTTTATTTAGACATTACTACATGCTTCCTGACCACTTATCTTGCTTCTTTTGCTCTATCATTCTGGCTCTGAACCAAAGTGGTTGGACCTATAGAAATAGCTGTTGAAGGAGCAGGCAAGGCAGCTACAATATTTGTTTTTTTTTTTGTCGCCATACGTACGTGTTCTGTTACAGAAAGTGTTTAATTACATGAGAATGAGATTTGATATACTTTAAACTGTTTTAAGTATTGGATCAAATATTCAGGTTGTAAAATCTAAAACAATAGTTACAGTACCAATAGTACCAATTGAAAAATAAAAGATAAATAAATATTTAACTTTCGTATCATACAAACAAATATTTATCGTTATATATATAATAAAATTTATAATAAATAAATATTTTTAATATATAAATTATATTTAAAGTTCATAATAAATAATGTAAATTATAATGTAATTTTTATTTATTTATAATTTTATTAAAAAATTATAAAAAGTTTGAATTTAGAAATCGAAACAAAAAATTGATTAAAACCGATTAATAATTAAGAAAATTAAATGTATGAATAAAAGACATAATCTATAACATCAAAACTTTTTTAACTAGTAACATTATTGTGTGAACTTTACTTTAAAAAAATATAATTAAAAAAATTCTTTATTTCATATGAGATTAGAATTTTTTATAATATCAAACATAATGCTCAGAATTATTAAATATACTTAATGATAAAAGATCTAAATAGTACGTAAAATATTGTAATTCTAATTTTATTATCGTATTGTATTTTTTTATTTTACTAAAAAAAAAAAATACAAAGTACACTTTTCCACACCAATTACTCTATGTACTTTTTAGTTTTTTACAACATCAAACACGGTATCAGCAAGCCGCCTCGTTAGGCACCTTCCTGCGCACTAACATTACTTACACTCACTTCCACTCATCTGCAGAGAGAGAAAAATGAGAGCAATTAACTTGAAGAGGGAGAGTGATAAAGGTATGAAAGGGTTAGGGTAAAGCTTTTAAAGGGTGAAAGTGTGATCTTTCTAACGCACCTCCCATGTAGCAGGAAAAAATAAATAGCCAGCTAGTGAGAGAGGTAGACTTGAAATATACACCATTAGAGTGTGAACCGAGGAAAAAAGAGCAGAGAACCAGTCGCGGTTGGTTCTTAGCCAGAGCGTGCAAAACTAGGGTTTTTTGTATTTGAGAATTGAAACCGAATCTCACTTCTTTCTCTGAGTTCACACTGCCATAGTCCAATTCTTAAAAAGTCCTTCAAAACCCACGACTCTTTTTCACCCACCCCAAAAAGAACCAACACACCATAAAATTAAAAAACAAAAAAACCATTTTTTTTCTTCCTCTCGTTGCTCACACTCACTTAACCCATATATAAAGATGTTGGATTACGAATGGGGGAACCCATCAACGATTACACTTGCCGGAAATGAAGGCGCCGTCGGCACAGAGCCCGACCAAACTCGCCGGCAAATCTTCGACCACACATACACCATGCTACCTGACCCCATTCCACATGGTTCTACACCAACTACCACTGGTTTCTCGCATCACCACCACTTCAGCCCACCACAACCACACCAGCACCACCCCTTCTTCGACCCACGCGCTTTCCCAAGCGGGTCCACCACTTCCTTTTCACCACCTTCGATGTTCTCACTTAACCCAATCCCACCTTTAGCTACCTCCCACTGTGGGCTTGGACCTGGTCCTGGGCTTGGGATTCTGCTCATGCCCAAGTCCGAGGATGCCGCTTCGCCCATGAACTTCAGGGGTTCTGGTCCTTATCTTGGGTCTGGACCTGGGCTTGGGCTCAACCTCGGAGTCCGCACTTACTTCAGCTCCTGCAACGACGACATCGTGAATCGTTTTTATGGTTCCAAGACAGTAGAGTCGATGTCGTCGAATTTGCCACGTTGTCAAGCCGAAGGATGCAATGCGGACCTTTCCGACGCGAAGCACTACCACCGCCGCCACAAGGTGTGCGAGTTCCACTCGAAGGCCGCCACCGTCATTGCTGCCGGGTTGACTCAGCGATTCTGCCAGCAGTGCAGCAGGTTGTAATTGTTTTGGGGAAAATTTTACACAATGACGAATTTGCCACTAGATGTTGTGGTTTGGAGGAGCCAATCATTGGCTTCGGAGTGATCCCGAGGGTATTTCCGTCCGGTTCAGGAAATTTCCCTCCTTTTTTCCAATTTTTGTTTTTTTTTGCTTTGCTTGTTATGGTAGTGCAATTACAGAAACCCTTACTCACTAGTCACTCCATAATGCTCTTTCATAACATGATAATATTTTTATATATAATATAAAATATAAAACATTTTAGAAAAAAACCACATGGCCTATGTTTAATACGCAATAATTTTCTTCATAGTTTGTTTAGATATTTCTTTAATAAAGCAAAGCATTTTGATGTTTTCTCTAAGATTATTTCATTTCAAAGTCGTTGAGGGAAATTTTCCTTTTTGTTATTCTATGTTGAACGAAAATATATTTTGACACTCCAAAATTATCTATTTTCAGTATAAAACATTCATTCTATATTCTTTTTGATAATTTTTTTCTCGTAAAAACAATTATACCATCTAAATGGATTCCCTATAGTTAAATCATTTCAGAATTAAATATTAAAATGTTAATAATTTTATTCACAATTCATCTTATAGGGAAGTTATGAACGTACATAAATTTTTTAACAAAATTTCTTCTCAAGTAATCGGAGGCAAGGACAACATCATGTCGCTGCTTTCCTAGAATGCGCTTGGAACAATGAGATCAGAAATGAGATTGCCAATTGGAGCATTGTTATTTGTCCGATGATTACAAACTAGTACATTGGGAAATCCCGAGGGCAATTGCGTCCCTATAATTTAACATCTCCGATCCACTGTCTTCTGTTTACGTACTGCTAGTACTATCCTGTTTTGATGTCTTTTAGGTAGCATTGAATTGGAACTTCAATAAATGACATTTCTCGATTTTCTATAATTTATACAACAATTCCAATTACATGTTACCCATTGTTGTTTTTAAGAAAAAGGAACTTATTAGTTTTTAACATATGTTGATTTAATTTAAATTTTTGCAGATTCCATCTTCTTTCCGAATTTGACAATGGAAAACGGAGCTGCAGGAAGAGACTGGCAGATCACAATCGTCGCAGAAGAAAAACTCAGCAGCAAGCTCAAGAAATCCACAAATCTCAGACTTCTTTAGACAATATTGCAAGTACGGCCTCTTTGTTTTTTTCTCTTTTCTTTTACCATTCACAAACTAGTACACAATATCTTAAATTCTCCTTAATCTTTTCAAACACACTCACTTTTAATTGGAGTAAGGAAATATATATATATATATAATAAAGATGATTATAGGAATCACATTAATTACTTTGTACATGTGCTTTTTGTTGAATAATGAAAAATCTCCCTTCCATCGTCGTTCTCTTTTTCTATTTGCAATTATTTTACATTTTAGTACATAACATGCAGGCTTTTAATTTAAACTAAAGTTGAATTAATTGCAGTATTATCGATCAGCTTAGTGATTAGACAATGCCATGTAGTGATTATATATATGAATTTGGCAGGGTCCTCGCCTGAATCTGGAGTTCTATCTTCGTCGTCGCTGAAGGTGGCAGTCTCACCTCCAGATTATTTCCAGCAAAGACCAAATCAAAATAAAGGTTGCTCTTCGTCAACAACATCAGGGTCATTGTTTTTCTCAACTGGTTAGTGCATGTGGGACCAATTTGCATGGCTAATAGTACCCATGCCATTAATTAATAGAGGAGAATCAACAATAATGTAGTGAACTTCCACTTGTAACTTTCTCCCCATATTTAATTTGGAAGCTTTAATCTTGAGTTATTGATGTGTGAAAATGATTTTAAGCATCTATACATCCACTTACCCTTTCATATTTAATATGTATTTTTCTTCCCAATTTATTTGACGCTAGAAAGGATCTGACACATAAATTAAAAATATAATTAATAGTTTATATTTTAAAATTTTATGTAATTTTAAACATATTTTTATTTTCATATTAATTAATTTTTCATTTATATTTCTTATTTATTTTCACTCGATCATAAATAATTAAGAATATGATAAAAAAATATTTAATACTTCAATAAAATTGTAAAATAATAATTAAAATGTGACAATTTTGTTTTTAGTTATATTATTTATATATACAATTTTTTTTTCAATCTCACTCCATCACATTATTAGTTATATCACACTTTTTTTATTTGTTGTATAAATAATATTTTTTATGTTTTTACTAAAATGGCAAACAAAACAAGAGAGTATTAAATAAAATATAATTTATGGTCGCTCAGTGCAATGTCTATGATCTGTTCAGTTTTCACTGCTGTTAAAACTAAAATTGAACACAAGTGTTCCAATTTGGATTTTCCCGAAAATAGTGCCGTTTGGGTATCAGAGAAAGTTGGGGCAGCTGAGCACAAGTGTGTAGTCTACTGGCCTAGACTCATTTTGGGCCATTGACTTAATTTCCTTTTGTGTACTGGAATTTTCCTGAAAAATGCACCAATTTCCTTTTAGATGGTTAAATTTATTATTTTAAAATGTTAAAAATATTAATTTTTTTAATATTTCTATTCAGTAATAGCTAATTTATTTATTTAAATAAATTTATAATTAATTTTAAGCTCTTCAATAATTTTAATAATGTTCTTATTCAGTAATAAGATATTTTATTTGATTAAAAACTTAAAAAAATATCATCTATAACTATCATATTCAATTCGGGCAAGATGATGATACTTTTTATTAAAAATTTATTTTATTTATTTTATTAATTAATACTCTGAATTTAGGCTAAAATATTTTTATTTATTATTTTAAAAAAAATTTATACGATTCCAATTATGTTATTTATAACTTATTTCAATTAATAATTATTTGACGTGCCATTGACTACCTCTTTTTAATACAAATACAACTAAGAAGTGCTATTAATACTTCATTATAAATATTGTGTCAAAGTTGTTAATTTATTGGCTCAATTACTCCACTATAAGTAAAGGTATAATTCGTAAAACAAGAATACAATCATATCTTCAAATACTAAAACAATCAAAATATTGAACAATTAGTATAGTATAGTTTAGGAATGGAGGGAGTAAAAAATTTAAGAAATGCGCATTAAATAAGATGAGCGAAAGAGTATGAATATGGCCAACATAATGTAACGTAAATCTAAACAATGACTGTTTCAACCTTGTAGCTGGGAACATTAATTGGAATGGCAAACGTCTAAGCCATTATTATTACCAATAAATATCAAACCTGCATATGCGCTCTCTCTTTCTCTTTCCTAACGTCTGGTCTACCACAAAATAGTCACATTTTTCTTTTTCCACGTAAAAAAAAGAAAGCCCTGAAAATATTAAAGGGGTGGCTAGTTACGAAATTTTAACTTGTTACTTTAAGCACAAAAATCCTCTGTAATTAAAAAATGTTAGCTTAAATATAATTTATAATGACACTGGTTTTATTTCTTATGATTTTATGTTATTTTTAGATATTGATATTTTATAATATTATTTTTTTCTCTGTCATTATTTCTAATTAGTTTAATATTAACATTATTATCAAAATAAATAATATTAATTAAGATAATTAAAATAAAAAAATATTTTAAATTAAGATAATTAGATTATTTTTATATGAATAATTCAATTAATTTATATAGTAAAGAAATATATTTATTATTTTATATAAATAAAATAATTACATATAATTCAATTTTATAATTTATTTTTTAATATATTATGAACAATAATTTTATTATTTTTATTTTTATTTTATTTTTCAATTAACTAATTTATTTTTAACATTGTATTTTTTAAAATAAATTATAATTTATTTATAAATTTATAATTTAATTTTAATATATATTTTATTTATTTTTATATTTAAATGTATTAATTTTGACTGATTGTAATATAACTTATTTTTAACATATTATATTTCAATTTATTTTTATATTTTGAAATAAAATTACTGCTTAAGATATATTTTAAAAATAAATTATATTACAATAAGTAAAAAATAATAAATTAAAATATAAAAAAAACATCAAAAGTAATATATTAAAATTAAATTATTTTTTAAAAAAAATATTCAATGTTAAAATAATCTAATGAATTGAAAAATATGAATAATATTAAAAGGAATAAAATCACTGTATATAATATTTCAAAAAATAAATTATAAAAATAAATTATATGTAATTATCTTATTTTTATAAAATAATAAATACATCAACTAATTGAATTTACCATCTAAATATAATTTAATTATCTTAACTTAAAATATTCTTTATTACCTTAATTAACTTAATTAATATTATTCATTCTATTTATCATGTAATTACAAACTAAATAAAATTAGTAATAAAGATTAAAAATAATACAAAAAATATTAGATCCTAAAATAATAAAATATTTTACGAAAATAAAACTAGAGAAAGTTATATTTGTTAGAATCTAAATTGTAATTAAAGCAAGATGTTTTAGAGAATTTGTTAATGATTAAAATATTTAATACAAAAGAAGATTTTTAAGTTTTTAATGTATAAAAAATTATAATTTATGTTCTTCAATAAATGTCCGAAACAGACGTAGTGGCAGAATCATCTTTTAATATTCTGTGAGTATTATTTTTTTGTTACATTCTGTGAGCGTTATTTCCATATATGAAATCCATATATATTTCTCATCTTAGTTAGTATTGATACTCCTAAGTCCCTCTCCCGGTACACACTGCAGTGTACAGAAATTTTGGTGTCTAAGACAAAAATTTAAAAAAGATTTAATATAATATTAAATATTTTTTAAATTTTTTTACCATTTTAACCGCAAAATTATTTATTAATATTTATAATAAGTAATTTTAATATTTCACTCTCATATACGATCTATTCAATGTGTCTTATAACATTGTTGATCTTGCATAAATAATTTGAATTTTGAAACATTACTTTAGAACAACCTTTAGAACTTATTTTTTGTTAGGCAGAAAGCAAAAGTCTAAACTCGTACGTCTCAGCCTCTGTTCGAGAAAAAAGTGAGAACCAAAGGAAACTCGTACAGACTTGTGTTTACTGACCTTACGCTCAAGGCTTCTACAACTGCGCTCTGCGCTCATTGCCTTTGTATGGCCTTCACTTTCTACTATGTTCTCATTGTCTTTGCACGACCTTCGCTTTCTGCTTTGCGTTTATGGTCTTCAATTTATGTTCCACACTCCTGGCTTCCATCCCTCATGATGTGGGGCCTGTTTTTTGCTCGAAGACAACAAAAGGGAGGCACAAGATAAAGCACGGTCAAAAAGGGGAAGCAAGAAAAGGAAGGAAGAATGGCAGGTTGATTATTCTTCCAAAAGAAGAAAATGACAAAGGAGATGAATCCGTCGTGGTAATCAAGTCCCTCCCGGCTGATTGCACAATGACCGGTACCTCCATCTGGCATGCCATTTTTGCACCTGACATGTCAGAGAGGCAGGGCCTGGACGTACCATCTTGTGCTTGACATGTTAGAGAGGCAGAGCTTGGACATATCGTTTTGCCCCTGACATGTCCTTAAGCTAGAGGACAAATCTTAGGAGGAAAAAGGGAGAATAGCAGAGGTATTAGAGGGCTCATGAAGGAAGGACACACGGTTGAATGGTGACCTAAGGAGCGATCTATGAAAGGCCCAAAAACGAAGACAGAGGGGTCAGAAAGTTTGGAGAATCAAAGGAGATAAAGAGCTTATCTTGAGTATAATAACCTTGAGTTCCAAAAATCCCAGAGATCCCAGAAAGAACCTGAAAGCAATCATTCCTAGAGGAAACTGACCGAGAGTGGATTCTATGAACATTGAAAGGAGACTTTTGGAAGGTCGGAGTCTGATATGAAGAGAGGGAAAACTCCAATTCTGAGAGAACATCAGACTTGGTAGTGAAACAAGGAGTCTGTATAGGATCTTCGGAAAAAAGACAGAAGAAGGTCATCCATTTTGCAGCAAATAAGTAATCCCTAGATACAAGGTAAGTACCTTCAAAATATCCCCTACACATATCCATTTAATGGCCTTAAATTCTAAACCAATGCACCTCCTTCGTTTAACCCAACAATAGGCTACAAGTTGTCGATCGACTCCTGACTGACTCTGGCTCCCATGTAGCCAAGAGCCAGCGCTCTTCGGTCTGACTCTAACATTACACATACTCGAGTCATGCACTCGCCGACTCTAACATCACACACACTCGAGTCGTGCACTCCCCAACTCTAACACCACACACTCGAGTCACACATTTGCCGAGTCGGCACCTCTACTTGGCCGAGACGGTCTCGGCTCCTTCCACATCTAGTCTCTAGAACTACGTAAACTTTGATTTCTCCATTGCAAAAGGAGATACATAGGAGCATGGAAAGTCCACTTTTCTTTAATCTCTTTGGATGCCAATGGAAAGTCCACTTTTCTTTAACTCTTTGGACACCCACGGATAGTCCATCCCTTCTACTACACCTGGGTCGAGTTGGTCTCGGCCCCTTCGACTCCAATTGGATCCAGTCGGTCTCGGCCCCTTCCATCCTATCTGGGACAAGTTGGTCTCGGCACTCCATTGTCTCGAGTCGGTCTCAACCTCTTCCACTCCAACTGGACTGAGTCAGTCTCGGCCCCTTTCGCACACAACGGGACCAAGTCAGTCTCGACACCTCCTGTCATCTAACCACCCATGTCTTAGAACTACGTAAACTTTGACTTCTCCATTGCAATAGGAGTTACGTAGGAGCAAGAGACAACTCTTGTCAAGTTCTTTATCCAAAAAAACAAAAACATCCTTTATTCATCCCTTGTAAATATATTCCATTCTTAGAAAGGCGTGTCATACATCTAGTTAGGGTAACTATCTTTTGATAGACGTGGTGGGATACTAGTGATCCCTATACGTAACCGACTCCCGAGCCCATACTTTGATTCCAGATTTGCCTTATCCAACCCAAGGTTTCCTGGCATTTTTCGTAAAATACTGGTGGTGATTCCAACCATGCCAAGTCAGTCTCGACACTCTAAACAAGCCAACTCGAATCCTCCTAGTTCCTTACATCTATTTTTCGCCGACTTCGCATCGCGGCCTAGGTTGCGACAAATGGTGACTCCATTGAGGATAATTTGAGAGTCGAGTCCTGTCAAAACTAGTTGCATGAAAATATGACTCGTGCATGCATTTACACCCTTTTGTTTATTTTTGTTTATATCCTAGTTCTTTGCTTCTCCATTTTTATATGGTTCTTATGAACTTTAAGGTAGAAGACTGAATTCTAATATTTTGGTGATGTTAACAAGGGGCATTTTCTAGGGTTTCCTTATCCTTTGATCATGTCAATGAGAGGGGTCCTATTCCCGAACCTATGAGATATAGGGAGTGAGGAATGTGTAGTGGAGTGACTTTAGGGGTTTATCCCCTACTTGATGACCACAAAAATTCCATCTAAAGCGTGACCCTTCCGTGAATTCCCACATTTTGTAATATTTTCCTATCTTTGATGGATTCACAAAAAGGGTACTGAGCTCAAGAGACCAAAAATAGTGAGAAATAGAACCCTACATCAGTGAGAACCACGTAATAAACATAGACCCCAGTAAGCTAAACCCACCTACTCTGGCTTAGGATGCTTAAAGAGACTTCTATTTTCAGCCTCACTTGAGATTAGAACTACTGGTTTCACCCCCTGCCTGTGCCAGTCCGACTCTCACATTATTACCAATCCGGTTTGGTGTCATCTCCATTTCAATCTGGCTCCATGCCATTTCTCCAATTTTTGTCTTGGCCTCATGCCGTCTCTGATGTGGCTTCGTGCCATTTCTCTAATTTTTGTGTCAGTCCTGTGTCGTCTCCAGTTCGGCTTTGTGCCGTCTCCACTTCAATTTGGCTTTGTGCCATTTCTCCAATTTTTATCTCAGCCCCGTGCCGTCTCTAGTTCGACTCTATGTCATCTCCATTTCAATCTGGCTTCGTGCCATTTCTTCAACTTTTTTCCTGGCCCCATGCCATCTCCAATCTGCCTTCGTGCCATTTCCACTTCAATCTAGCTCTGTGCCATTTCCCTAAATATTGTTCCACCCCCGTGTCATTTCCAAAGTCGGCTCAGTGCCGTTTTTAATTCAATTATGTCCTTGTCTACTTAGGAATTCAGAGTCAGCCATAATATATATATATATATATATATATATATATATATATATATATATATAGCATACATCACATTCTGCATTCATCTCCATCACACATTTAATATTAAGTGTTGCATTTTATCATATTTGCATTCCATTCCTCACCAAATAGCCAACTGATACCAATAAAGAAGCAGGGATCAAGTTCTAGAAACACCCCTACAGGGCATTTTCCAAGGCAAAACAGATGGGGGTAGCTGTGAGTGATTTAGAAGAACAATAAGCAACATTAAGAAATGATGTTGATTGATAAGTCATATTTTATACACCTCATAAGGGCTTAAGATGGGTATTATTAAGGAATCTATAATGCAAATATGATTATGCTAAAATTAAGGAATCTATAATGCATATTTGATTCTCCTAGAATTAAGAAATCTGTAATGCATATATGATTATGCTAAAATTAAGAAATATGTAATGTAGATTTGATTCTCCTAGAATTAAGGAATCTGTAATGTAGATATGATTATGCTAGAATCAATGAATTTGTAATCTCCTAGGCTTGAGAAATTTGTAATCTCCTAGGATTGAGAAATCTGTAATCTCCTAGGATTGAGAAATCTGTAATCTCCTAGGATTGAGAAATCTGTGATCAGTAATTCAAATTTGTAATCTATTAGGATCAGGAAATATGTAATTCAAGTAACTGAGCAAGAAATCTATGGGAATCAAGGCATCAGTGATTCTTTGGGATTAGATTTGGATTTAGTTAGCTTGTGTATAAATAAAGCACACCAGGACACGTCTTCAGTGTGGAAAACAGTGGAATTCTAGACCTAGCACCGTCAGCAACTACAAACGTTCCAAGCTAGCACGGTGGTGCATGAAGCTTCAGTAACGTGTCTCTCTTGGTCAAGGAGGTGCAAGTCAAGAACTGGGAGGCCGAAGGTTGTTAGAGGGGACCGCTTGGCTAGCCAACGCACTCTGGTGGACCCGATCCTCAGCGTCTCAACTATCACTGGTCCACCACTGTCGTACTTCCATTGGCGGTCGTTGTGGAAGGCGGATTCTCTAGAAACTCCGAATTTCGCACCTTTGTATATGATTCTGTTTCAATAATACAATTGGGTTGCTATTTTGTCTTTTGATTTTAATCATTGCGCTTTAATCTGCTTTAATATTGTTAGAGGTAAATCACGTTAGACTAGGACCGGTTGGAACTAGTTTAATAATCTGATTAGGTAGAGAACCTAAAATCAACCAAGCACATACTCCCTACCAACTGATGAGGTAGCGATTGTGTAAATCCTCAGTATGGCAATGGACAAACGTTTGACGGTTGTCGTAAGAATCTCAGGTTGATTCAGAGTATAATTCTAAGCAAGAATGGTAAACTATCGTGTGTTGATTTCCGAATTGGTACAATAGTTAGTATAGAGTAGTTTAGTTTATTTTCTGCACTTAAACACCAAACTCCCCCCTATTTACTATTTTCATAGAGTCCAAGATCGAGTCAGTCGACTCCATCGCGTCCATCCAAAACCGATTCAGTTCGACTTTGTTGCGTCTGAGTCTGCGCTTAGCCAAGACCGTGTCGGATTCGTCTTTACCAAGAGCGAATTAGATCAGTCTCTACCGAGAGCGAGTCGGCATTCTGTACTTGACATTTTTTGCATTAACTATGATTTTCACACTTAGCGATATTTGAACACACTGTGTCCTTGAGAGAATCAACCTAAGGTTAGCTATACTATAGTTAGCTTTAGTATTTATTTGAGGCGTGTAAAACGACTAAAAACCCACTTATCATTGATTTATTGAAGGTACAAGTGGGTCAGATCCTAAAAGTGCTGGAGTCAATGCAAACTCACAACTAGGGGGCATTAGGGCAACCTCAAGCCACTTCCCACCATACCACCTCAAACCCACGAAACCAGAGGCAACATCAAAATCTCTACCAAACCCAGTATCAAACACAATACCAGACCCCATATCAAGCTAATTCAAGTTACCACCTTTCCCCGCTTTTGGTCATGCTCTTCCAAACCATACAACGTAACACTCCCAAGAGAAGGAACAACCCCAGAGTTCTAACATCTATACCAATGTCGCATGCTGAACTCCTATTGTACCTAATTCAAAATTCCTTTATCACCAAAGTTCCTTTAAAGCCCATTCAACCACCATACCCCAAAAATTATGACCCTAATGTCAAATGTGAATACCATGATGGGACCTTGGGGCATACCACTGAAAAGTGTTGGGGATTGAAACACAAGGTGCAAGACTTGATCGATGTAGGATTGCTGAATTTTCAACGAGAATGGCCTGAAAATCGGTAATAATCCGCTTCTAGATAAGGAAGGCACGTCAGTTTGCCATAAAAAAACAAAAAAAAAGCTATAAAGCTGAGTCCTGATAAGTTTGCATCCCAGGAAGAGCCTTTTGCTTTATGTAGTCTTTAATTCTTTTCAAAATAATTGTAATGCTCCTTTCTAAGTAATCAATGAAATACACTTTGATTCTCCATGATTTCTTTTATTATATCTCTTTCCACATTTAAACCAAGTAAAAAATAGAAATAAAAAAAAAAAAATCCATCTCTAATGCTAATATCTCAATTTTAATTTTGATCATTCCATCAATCAAACTGGCAAGGATAATGAGGGAAATCTATAAACCTCAAGCATCTAAAATATCTTTAACAAGCATAAAAAGGCCTTGAATCTATGCCTAGCCGAGATCATAAACTTCAATAAAAATAAAAGTCACCTCTATATCTCGTCGTCATATCGACCCTCCATATGTACTACCACCACCAACTTAATCCTCATTCCATAAACCTCCAAGAAGACACCCTAGCTTAGCCACTTGGCCCCTAGACCAAGAATGAAAAAGTCTACCTCGTCCAAATATTATCCTGCTCGTAGATAAGGAAAGAACTTCCATTGGCTTAGTGCCCCCAAGAATAAAAATAAGAAAGCAAAAGTGACTCGCTAGATTGAAACTCAAAAGAAATGGTCTAAGCAAAAGTTAGAGTCATGATAAAAAAAAGGAGCGACTCGCTAGGTTGAAATCTCAAAATAACAACCTAGGCAAAAGTTAAAGTCCAAAAAAGATCAAATAAAAGTTCACTAAGACTAAAAACCCGAAAAAGGCAGTCTAGGCAAAATTGCAATATTGGGGACGAGCCACAAAGCACTAGAGTATGGTATAGAAGTGGCCTTTTTAGAAAAGATGAATAAGAACAACAACCAGTCATAGAAATATCCAAATTATCCTCAAGAGCTGATAGATGGACTTTTCAAAATTACACACATGAGAATAGCATTGTCAAGATCTGTTCATAAATTCCTCTACAAAATAGCAAAAACACCATCCCCCTCCATGTCCTTATCATAATGGAGAGTTCAAAGAGAGGCATTATAGTTAGGACGAAGAGTTAAAGAACACATAAAGCAGTAAGTATTTGACTGGTTTAAAGCATGAGCACAGATGAATTGATATAATGGCAACATCATCTGAAATGGAAGAAGCCCAACTGCCTCCACCATGTGTCTTGGGATAGCAAAAACTATAGGGAAATGAAGTTGAAAATAAAAAAACTTACCCCTGCAAAGTGCTTGAGGTGAACTAAATCGCATCAAGGGAAATTTAGAAAGAAAAATATTTAATGGATTTTGATTGGTTTGAAAACTTGAAAGCTGAATCCATCTTCAAGGAAGAGTCGGCTTCAACGAGTCAGCACAGGCTTGGCCAATACAAGGAGATTGACCAAACTTGATCCGGCTCAAACTGGAGTCTCCACCAACGTTTGAAGGCACGTTGGAGCCTGGGGGTGGATAAGGCAAGTCAGCGAACGCGAAGTTTGGGCAAGGAGTCGGTTACGCATGGGAATGACGTAACATCCCATTTGCCTACTATCTGGTAGTTATCCTATGAAATGCATGCAACGTAACCTTTACCTTTACTGTTGTTGACTGACTAGGACAATAGGAATGCGCTGTACAGAGTCGGGATGTTAGGGATGCATAACTTGACAAGAGTAGGCCTCTTACTCCTACGTACCTCTCCTAGCACAGAGGAGTCAAAGTTCACATAGTTTTGAATGCATGCAATGAAACATAGAGTCATACTTTCCATAAGGCGTCCTTCCTCTCTGGTAGGGACCTTGTTATAAGTGCGCAATGCTTGTTTGGTATGGTCGGACTTTCCTCTTGGCATCCACCAGAGTTTGAGACATAGGGTCTGAACGTTCCCTTGGGCATTCATCCCTCGAAGGTTTGAGTTCGAAACCGAGACTGTCCATTAGGCATCTTGTCTCGATGCTAAGTGAAGTGTTTGTGAGCATGCATGCTAGGTTGACTTGGATGTGTATCTACTGACTTGGAGTTGAGTGGAATGTAATGTATGCTATGAATAAAGGATTGAGGCTGACTTAGTCCTAGGCCAAGGCGGGCTACATGCCTGCCATCTGAAATGTAATTGACTCAGTTCAGGTTAAGGCTGGCTACATGCCTACCATCTAAAGTGTAATTGACTCGGTTTAGGTTAAGGCGAGCTAGCTACCCGCCATCTGAAGTGTAACTGACTCGGTTCATGTTAAGGTGAGCTAGCTACCCGCCATCTGAAGTGTAACTATGAGGACGAGAAGAGACATTATCTACGACTTGCTTGAAGTTTGGCCAAAAGACTTACCTGGTCTCCAGAGAGATGATTGGTGTTTTCGCTCGCAGTTGGGAGTCCTTTTGTAACTTTGACTCACTGGTCGCGTAGCAATTCTCCAACAATCTTGCTTTGTATCATATACTCCTCAATTCTTGGGCCCGAGTTCTTTGCACTAAGGCCTTTTATAGCCTTTGGGCGGGGGGATGAAGGCGCGCCTGATCTCACCACGTGGAGCTACCCCAACCTCCTGATTTAGTTTATTAGTCTCGACAATCTCCAAGTTGATGGTCGTTGGGTCCCGCGCCTAGTCATGGCATGTTCTTCTTGAATTTGTAGTGCCTTTTGCGGGTAGTGGCTGACATGGTGCATTTCTCTGCTATGATTAACGAGGATCTTAGTTCTATGTGTGGGATTTGAGTTCGCTTACATTGCTTCATCCTTGTGTCCCTTGGAGGATCTGATGGCTCAGGAGCTATGAGGTGGCATTCCTCATCTACGATGGCTAACCTTGCTTGGTTTTGTTGACGTGGTTGGCTTCGTCAGTGCTGAGTTGGAGCCTCGTGGATCGGGCTTGGCTGGTTGTAGCATGCCTTGCCAGATTGGGCCAAATTCGTATGAGTGGCTGATGTTGGACCTCCTTCGCATGGATTGGTCCGTTGACACGTGTTTGTCATTCTGGGCCCTTCTTTCGGTATGGGCAGATCGAGTCAGCTAGGCTTCCTTCGTTAGTGGGCTGGTCTGGCTCTTCTCGCCTCTTGGGACCAATTTGGGTTTTTGTAATCTGGCCAGCCTACTAATAAGTCATATTTTATACACCTCACAAGGGCTTAAGAAGGGTATTATTAAGACTATTTAGTGATTAAAAGTCCTGTCTTAGCAAAGTTCGAATTACGGGCCTAGAAATAGGAAAAACATAAATCTGTGCTAAAATAAAGATTTTAACTTATAAAAGATTTGACTTGTTTTGCAGGCCTAAAAGTCGAGAGCATCTTGGCTCAAAAGGAGCATCTCGGCCCAAAAGGAGCATCTCAACCCAAGCCGACTTTAGTGGCCAAAATCACTTCAGCAAGAATGCATATATGATTATGCTAAAATTAAGGAATTTGAAATGCAGATTTAATTCTCTTAGAATTAAGGAATCTGTAATGCAGATATGATTATGCAAAAAATTAAGGAATTTGTAATGCAGATTTGATTCTCCAAGATATTTGTAATCTCCTAGGATTGAGAAATTTGTAATCTCCTAGGATTGAGAAATCTGTAATCTCCTAGGATTGAGAAATCTGTGATCAGTAATTCAAATTTGTAATCTATTAGGACCGGGAAATATGTAATTCAGGTAACTGAGCAAGAAATCTACGGGAATCAAGGAATCAGCGATTTAGTGGGATTAGATTTGGATTTGGCCAGCTTGTGTACAAATAGAGCACACCAGATCACGTCTTCGGTGTGGAAAAACAGTGGAATTCTAGACCTAGCACCATCAACAACTATAGACGTTTCGAGTTAGCATGGTGGTACACAAAGCTTCAGTATGGTGTTTCTCTCAGTCGAGGAGGTGCAAGTAAAGAACTGGGAGGCCAAAGGTTGTCAGAGGGGACCGCTTGGCTAGCCAACGCACTTTGGTGGACCCGATCCTCAGCGTCTCGACTATCATTGGTGCACCACTGCCGTCCTTCCATTGGCGGTCGTCGTGGAAGGCAGATTCTCTAGAAACTGTGAATTTCTCACCTTTGTATTTGATTCTATTTCAATAACATAACTAGTTTGCTATTCTGTCTTTTGATTTTAATCCTTACGTTTTAATCTGCTTTAACATTGTTAGAGGTAGATCACGTTAGACTAGGGCCGGTTAAAACTGGTTTAATAATTTGATTAGGTAGGGAACCTAAAATCAACCAAGTACATACTTCCTGCCAACTGATGAGGTAGCGATTGTGTAAATCCTCAGCATGACAATGGACAAACGTTCGGCGGTTGTCGTAAGAATCTAAGGTTGATTCGAATTATAATTCTAAGCAAGAATGGTAAACTGTCGTGTGTTGATTTCCGAATTGGTACAGTAGTTAGTATAGAGAAGTTTAGCTTATTTTCTGTACTTAGTTTATTTTCTGAACTTAAACACAAAACTTCCCCCTATTTACTATTTTTTCCATAGTCCGAGACCGAGTTAGTCCGACTCCATCGCGTCCATCCGAAACCGAGTCAGTCTGACTCTATTGCGTCTGAGTCTACGCTTAACCGAGACCATGTCAGATTTGTCTCTACCGAGAGCGAGTCGAATCAGTCTTTGCCAAGAGCAAGTCAGCATTCTGCACTTGACGTTTTCTGCATTAACTATGATTTTCACACTTAGCGATATTTGAACACACTATGTCCTTGAGAGAATCAATCTAAGGTTAGCTATACTATAGTTAGCTTTAGTATTTATTTGAGGCGTGTAAGACGACTAAAAACCCGCTTATCAAATTGGCGTCGTTGTTGGGGACACAAGTTCGTTTGTGTCTTTGTGTGCCAAAACTCAGTTTAAGCCAAGTCTTGAGTCTGTGGAATGTTATGTTTGTTTTTGAATTATAAGGCTTGTCTTTTGTCTGAGTAGTCTGGGTATACCGAGTTTGTTTTTTCTTCATTACTACATCTTGTCTTTTCTACATTCTATTTTTCTACATCCTATTCTGCATTTTGTCTTGCATCTTACTTCTTTCTGTATAATTAATGTTCTCCCTAATGCATGACTAGAAGTAGTTTTGAACCATTGCATGCTTTTGATCCTGAGATAGAAAGAACTTTGCATCGTTTAAGGAAATCTAGGCATATTGTAACACCTGATAGCAGTAGTTCTGATTCTATTTGGAATTTTGAGAATAGTCATTTTACTATTGACAAATCTAACTTTTCTGAGCACCAAGAGGCAAGATCAATGGAGAACAACGATAGAACTCTAAAAGAATTGGCCACACCAAATGTGGTGTATCAATCGTTGTGCATTCAACGTCCACACCGGAGCCAACTCAAAGTTACGAATTGAAGTCCAGTCTAATTGATATATTGCCTAAGTTTCATGGTCTTGCAGGTGAAGATCCTCACAAGCACTTAAAGGAGTTCCACGTGGTCTATTCCACGATGAGGCCGCAGGGGATACTGGAAGACCATATCAAGATGAAAGCGTTTCCATTCTCCCTGGATTGAGCTGCAAAAGATTGGCTGTACCTATAGTCGGTTCTCTTTAGTAACTGGAGGTATATGAAGCGCATGTTCCTAGAGAAATTCTTCCCAACGTCCAGAACAACGACCATAAGGAAGGAGATTTGTGGGATCAGGCAGCACTCTAGCGAGACACTACATGAATACTAGGAGAGATTCAACAAGCTTTGTGCCATATGTCCACATCACCAGGTCAGCGAGTAGTTGCTAATTCAATATTTCTATGAAGGATTGATGATGGTGGACCGAAGTATGATTGACGCTGCAAGTGGAGGAGCATTGATGGATAAAACGCTTGCAGCAGCAAGGCAACTGATCTTTAACATTGCAAGTAATACACAACAGTTTTGGATCAGGGGAACTAGCCAACCCCGAATGGTGAATGGAATCGGTGCATTGGATAACCTGAGATTGGAGAACCAACTGACCAAGTTGACGTCATTGGTGAGGCAACTTGCTGTTGGACAACACCAACCAAGCGTAGCAGCCACAGTTTGTGGCATATGTACTTCCGTGGAGCACCCTACTGATATGTGCCCCACGCTACAAGAAACCAAGTTAGATTACACTAAGAGTGTTGGAGCTATAGGTGGTTACCAATATGGAAAGTAGTTGTATTAAAGTTGGCCATTTGATAATAAACAATTTGGACGACCACCATACCGGCCGAATCCCAATCAAGGGTCGTATGCAGCTCAAGGATTCAGTTCAAACAGGAGCATACCCCAGAGCGAAGGCAGCTATCAACAACCAAGACACCATGTGCCACCATTCCAACAGCAACAGCAAAAAATGCCACCATCAGGTGACTCACCATCGCTGGAGGATATGGTGCAGCAATTAGCAACAAGTAACATACAATTCTAGCAAAATATGAATCCCACCATTCAAGACCTCAAGACGCAAATAGGATAGTTAGCTAATACCGTGGGTTAGCTACAGTCGGCCAGATCTAGCAACCTACCTTTACAAACCATTCCAAATCCGAGAAGGAATGCAAGTGCAATTACTTTGAGAAGTGGAAAAGCATTGCCACAACTAGCACCACAGTAGTCGCCGAGATCAGCTGAAGCCGACCTTGAAGTGAATGCCAACTCACGGACGCCTCTGCAAGATAAAACTGTTCCATTGCCATTTCCAACTCGAACTTTGTCAGCAAGAAAGCCTGAATCTGATGAAGAACTGCTGAAGATGTTTCGAAAGGTGGAAATCAACATTCCACTCCTTGATGCAATAAAGCAAATTCCCAAGTACGCAAAGTTCCTCAAGGAATTGTGTGTACACAAGAGGAAGAAGATGAAAGGAAGTGTGCAAATAGGAGGTATAGTATCGGCGTTGACCAGAAGTGAAGATTTCACTACAGGAGCACAACCACTACCAAAGAAATGTTGAGACCTCGGAATTTTCTCTGTCCTACGCAACATTGGCGATTGTACTTTCGCCTATGCCATGCTGGATCTGGGAGCTTCAATAAATGTCATGCCAACTTCAATCTACAAATCCTTGAGCTTTGGTGACCTAGAACTTACTAGGATGACAATACATCTAGCAAACATAAGTGTTGTTCAACCCTTGGGAGTCCTTGAAAATGTGCTTGTCCAAGTCAATGAGCTGATTTTCCCAACAGACTTCTATGTGCTGGATATGGAAGACGAGACATCAGGGAAGGGATCCACCTTAATCTTGGGGCGACCATTCCTTATGACTACCAGAACAAAGATTGATGTACATGCCGGGACGCTCTCGATGGAATTTGGTGATACGTTGGTGCCATTTAATATTTTCGAAGCCATGAAACATCCTGCCGAAGATCATTCGCTCTTTGGCATAGATCTAATTGAAGAACTAGTTGAGGAGTATTTTCAACTAGACAATATCAGTGAAGAAATTGAAAATCTAGCTGAAGATACTAAGTTAATTGATTGCCCAGGGTCCTTAACAAAGGAATTCGACTATGATGAAGTGTGGGAAGTACACAACCTTTCCAATTTTGAGGATGATAATATTGATCTTGCTGACTTGAGTCAGGAAGCCAAGTTGATCAAATTACTGGACCAAGTATGCAAGTATGAAAACCCGGAGTGTTCAAACAAGGTAGAAGTTTAGGTTGTCAAGACCAAAAAGCCATCCACAGCACAAGTGGCAACAATGTTTGCATCTGACTACGAGTCGGCCAAAGGAAGCCGAGACCAAGAGAGAATTGAAGTCATCTCAGCCAAAAAGACAAGTGTCAAGGCCGACCCGCATAGGCATGTGCAAGCCGACACCATTTCGGCCAAAGAAGATCAGAAGCAAGCAAGAGTCGAGTCTATCTCGGCCAATCAAGGAAAGAACAACATTCCACCTGGATCCGACTTTAGCGCAAAAAGGAGTCGGACACAACAACTAGAGGTCGACATTATGTCGGCACAACTAGTGCCGAATCCAACCCAAGTCGACCAGTTGGATCCGAAAGTATCTATTGACAACTCTTCATCCCCACCACCACCCATGGAATTGAAGCCATTACCAAGTCATTTGAAATATACCTACTTGGATGCCGAATAGCAACTTCCAGTCATCATCACCAGCAATCTTTATCGCAAGCAAGAAGATCAATTACTGAGCGTCTTGAGGCAACATAAAAAGGCAATTGGGTGGAAATTATCTGACCTTCTAGGGATAAATCCTTCCATCTACATGCATAGAATTTTAATGGAGGAGGAAAGCAAGCCCATAAGGCAACAACAAAGAAGAATGAATCCGACCATCCTAGACGTGGTCAAGAAAGAGGTGACAAAACTGCTTGTTACAGGGATCATCTACCCCATCTTAGACAATCAATGGGTGAGCCTAGTGCAAGTGGTGCCTAAAAAGTCTGGGATGACCATCACGAAAAACCAGCATGATGAGTTGGTACCTATGCGGATTCAGAACAACTGGCGAGTCTGTGTCAACTATAGAAGATTGAATCAAGCGACTCGCAAGGATCACTTTCCTTTTCCTTTCCTTGATCAAGTCTTGAAAAAACTAGCTAGGAAATCCCACTATTGTTTTCTTGATGGCTTCTCTGGATACATGCAAATCCACATTGCACCTAAGGATCAACACAAGATCACCTTCACCTGCCCATTTGGAACCTTTGCGTACACTCATATGCCATTTGGCCTGTGCAACGCACCAGGTACATTTGATGCATGACAAGCATTTTCTCGGACCTGCTATAGGAGTGCATGGAGGTGTTCATGAATGAATTCACGGTTTATGTTGATTCATTTGACGCATGCGTGGAAAACTTATCCAAGGTGCTAACGAGATGCATTAACACAAACTTGGTCCTCAACTTTGAAAAATGTCACTTCATTGTGACTGAGGGAATTGTGTTGGGACATCTGGTATCCAATAGAGGCATCGAGGTGGATAAATCAAAGATTAATATCATCACTTCTCTTCCAAATCCCACGTCTGTGTAGGAAGTTCGTTCATTTTTGGGACATGCAGGATTCTACAGAAGATTCATCAAGAATTTCAGCAAGATTGCCCTGCCACTGTCTAAATTGCTTCAAAACGATGTGAAATTCAAATTTTACCAGCCCTATTGAAGCATTTCAGGAGTTGAAGAACCGACTCACCTCCATCTTGATTATTCAAGCACCTAACTGGGAGCTTCCATTTGAGCTTATGTGTGACGCGTCCAATACGGTACTAGGAGCTGTCTTAGGTCCAAGAGCTGGAGTCGGCAAGCGAGTACATGTGATTACCTATGCATCTCGAACAATGGATCTGGCCCAATCAAACTACACAACAATTGAGAAGGAGCTATTGGTAATTGTATTTTCCTTGGACAAGTTTCGTTCATATTTACTAGGCTCCAGAATAGTTGTATTCTCCGACCATCCCGCACTGAGATTCTTGCTGAAGAAACCAAATGCGAAGCCAAGACTGATTCGGTGGATGCTTCTCCTTCATGAATTCAACATTGAGATCAGAGATAAAAAAGGTGTTGAGAACTCAATGGCAGATCACTTGAGCAGGATGAGCGGGAAGATGACCTGATGCCTATCAAAGACGAATTCCCAGATGAACAACTGTTGCACATCACCACACCTACACCTTTTGTTTTTCGACATTTGCAACTTGGTGGCTGCATCCCAATTCCCACCACAGGCATCTTGGCTATATAGGGAACGACTACAAAATGAGGCCAAATACTACATATGGGTTGATCCCTACCTATGGAGGCTTTGTCATGATCAAGTCATTTGTAGGTGTATACTTGACACCGAGATCAATTCGGTCGTCCAATTTTGTCATGCAGCACTTGGAGGCGACCATTATGGATCAACTCGAACAGCTAGGAAAGTACTTGATTGCAGGTTTTACTGGCCCACCATTTTTAGAGACGCACACCAATTTGTCTCCACCTGTGAAAAATGTCGAAAGGTTGGAGTGGCCATTAGTAGAAGACATGAGATGCCCCAACAACCCATACTATTCTGCGAAATCTTCAATGTCTGGGGTATCAACTTCATGGGTCCATTCCAAGTCTCCAATGGGTATTCATATATTTTGCTGGTCATAGACTACGTGTCAAGATGGTAGAGGCCATAGCCACCAAAACCAATGATGCCAAGGTTGTAGTGAATTTTCTAAATTCCAATATCTTTTTCGGTTTGGTGTGCCGAAAAGCGCTCATAAGTGACCAAGGCAATCACTTCTGCAATAGAGCCATGTCTTCTTTACTCCACAAATATGGGGTGGTGCATAGAATTGCCACAGCCTATCACCCCCAGACCAACAGCCAAGCTGAAGTTTTTAATAGGGAAATAAAGCAAACGTTGCAAAAGATGATCAATCCTAATCGGAAAGATTGGAGCCGACTCCTTGAGGATGCTCTTTGGGCATATAGAACCGCATACCGAACTCCGTTGGGAATGTCTCCCTACAGAATTGTCTTCGGTAAAGCTTGTCATCTTCCGGTGGAAATAGAACACAAAGCTTATTGGGTTGTCAAGCAGCGCAATTTGGCCTATGACCAAGCAGGGAAACAAAGGAAATTCCAGCTATAAGAATTGGATGAACTCCACCTGGAAGCCTATGAGAACTCTCGGATCTATAAGTAAAAAGTCAAGCAATTTCATGATCAACAGATTCTAAGAAAAGAATTCCAAGTCATCCAGAAAGTACTCCTATTCAATTCATGTTTAAAGCTCATTGTAGGTAAGCTTCATTCTAGGTGGAAGGGAGCTTTTGTTATCACTAATATTTTTCCTTATGGTGCAGTGGAACTAAGGGACGAACACACCAACAACACCTTCCAGGTCAATGGGCACTATATTAAGCTATTTCATGAAGGTCCAACACCAATAGCTGACGACATGGAGACCATCTCATTAACGGAACTGGCTCCACCAGATGACACACCCTGAATCAATCTCATAAACCCCCCCTCTATATTCATGCCTTGCATTGAGGATAATGAAACCTTTAAGTGTGTGTATGAGGGGGTGTTCCATAGGAGGGTGACAATTTGTTTTGTTTTTAGTTTTGTTATTTCATTTTTATTTCGTTCCTGTTCTGTTTCATTTCTTTTCTTTTCATTTCAATCTCTTTTCAAGTCATTTTCCCTTGATCTAAATAAAAAGCTGTCTAAGCCGAGTCCATGCCGATTTCAATTCCATCTCGGCCGGATCCAGATTGACTTTGGCCTTGTCTCATATTTTGCTTTTAATTCTGATTTTTGTTTTGTTATCCCCAAAGCTGATTTCTGATTGCCAATTATTGAGAAAACTATTTTGAAAAACTCTGAATTGATTTCTTTGAGTAAAAATGAAGCAAAAAAGGTATGCATGACCCTGGAGGAAAGATTTTCCAAACTTGACAGTGAATCAAATTTCTGCATCTTTGGGCATTGAGTGATTGGAAAACTAAAAAGAGGAACCTTTAGTGATTGAGCAACCATCCGTGTGAGAATTTTCGAGCCTTGCATACATAATGGCTTTACATCTTGCCATTCTTTCCTTTCTTGTGTGATATTTGCATTCACGACGACTGGTTACTCTAGATTTTGCCTTGACTCTCTGGATACATCTCATTTCGCATGTAGAAGTGATATGATCTAGGCCATGTTTCTATGAAGCCACGAGCCAAATGGACTTACCTTGCAAATTTTATCCCTTGTTTACCCCCTTTGAGCCTAAATAACCATTTTTTCTAATATGACAGCTCATTACAAGCCAAAGTCGGAAAACCATGATCAACCTCAACCTTAGGGGGATAGAGGAGCTTTGGAATTGTTTTGGGAGTGGGTCTCATTCAAGTGTGGGGGTGACACCCAGGGACATAGCAAGAACAGTGCATCCAAAAAGGATTAAAAAAGAAAAGAAAGAAAAACAAATGCAGGATGAAACAAAGAAAGGAAAGCAGCCAAAAGTTATAATTTGTAGCAAAAATACAACACAAAGCTGCAAAACAAGAAGTGAAAAAAAAAGAAAAGAAAAGTGGAAAAAGGGAAAGAAAAGAAGTGAGCAAGAATGCTCTTAATAGGACCGCAGTGTCCTGGGGGATTCCCCCCATGCTGCGAACTCATTCCCTATTGCTCCTCCCTTCCCTAACACAATCCTAAACACTTGAGAAATTGAGAGAATTTTCCCTGAGAGAGAGCTCGGTCACTTCTTGGTTACTCTTTGATGTTTGTAGGCTGCTTATTTGCTCTAGATATGGAGAAAGTAACTCTCATAGATTGTTTGAAAACCTGGATTATGGGAGGATTGCATGCTTGATATGTTTGTCAAACATGAAAAATTCATTTGAAAACTTATTTCCTCTTTCAATTTCCTTGAACGATCAAATCTGATTTTACCAAGGAGTGCAAAAGTGTAAGTGTGGGGGTCTGATAAGTAATATTTTATACACCTCACAAGGGCTTAAGAAGGGTATTATTAAGACTATTTAGTGATTAAGAGTCCTGTCTTAGCTAAGATTCGAATTACGGGCCTAAAAATAGGAAAAAAACATAAATTTGTGCTAAATTAAGGATTTTAACTGATAAAAGATTGGACTTGTTTTGCAAGCCTGAAAACCGAGAGCATCTTGGCCCAAAAGGAGCATCTCGGCCCAACCGAGAACATCTCGGCCTAAAAAGAGCATCCCAGCCCAAGCCAACTTTAGTGGCCAAAATCACTCCGGCAAGAATGTAGATATGATTATGCTAAAATTTAGGAATCTGAAATGCAGATTTGATTCTCCTAGAATTAAGGAATCTATAATGCAAATATGATTATGCTAAAATTAAGGAATCTGTAATGCAGATTTGATTCTCTTAGAATTAAGAAATCTGTAATGTAGATATGATTATGCTAAAATCAAGGAATTTGTAATCTCCTAGGATTTAGATATTTGTAATCTCCTAGGATTGAGAAATCTGTAGTCTCCTAGGATTGAGAAATCTTTGATCAGTAATTCAAATTTGTAATATGTTAGGATCAAGAAATATGTAATTCAGGTAACTGAGTAAGAAATCTACATGAATCAAGGAATTAGCGATTCTGTAGGATTCGATTTGGATTTGGCCAGTTTGTGTATAAATAGAGCACACCAGGTCATGTCCATGGTATGGAAAAACAGTGGAATTCTAGACCTAGTGTCGTCAACAACTATAGACGTTCCGAGCTAGCACGGTGGTACACGAAGCTTTAGTAAGGTGTCTCTCTCGGTCAAGGAGGTGCAAGTCAAGAATTGGAAGGCCGAAGGTTGTCAAAGGGGACCGCTTGGCTAGCCAATGCACTCTAGTGGACCCGATCCTCAACGTCTCAACTATCACTAGCGCACCACTGCCGTCCTTCGATTGGCGGTCGTCGTGGAAGGCAGATTCTTTGGAAACTCTGAAATTCTCACCTTCGTATTCGATTTTGTTTCGATAACACAACTGGTTTGCTATTATGTCTTTTGATTTTAATCCTTGTGCTTTAATCTACTTTAACATTGTTAGAGGCAGATCACATTAGACTAGGGCTGGTTAAAACTGGTTTAATAATTTGATTAGGTAGAAAACCTAAAATCAACCAAGCACATACTCCCTACCAACTGATGAGGTAGCGATTGTGTAAATCTTCAATATTGCAATGGACAAATGTTCAGTGGTTGTCGTAAGAATCTAAGGTTTATTCGGAGTATAATTCTAAGCAAGAATGGTAAATTGTCATGTGTTGATTCCTGAATTGGTACAGTAGTTAGTATAGAGTAGTTTAGCTTATTTTTTGCACTTAGTTTGTTTTCTGCACTTAAACAAAAAACTTCCCCCTATTTACTATTTTTTCTAGAGTCCAAGACCGAGTTAGTCCAACTCTATCGCGTCCATCCGAAATTAAGTCAGTTCGACTTTATTGCGTCTGAGTTTACGCTTAGCTGAGACCATGTCGGATTCGTCTCTATCGAGAGCGAGTCAGATCAGTCTTTGCCAAGAGCGAGTCGACATTCTACACTTGACGTTTTTTGCATTAACTCTGATTTTCACACTTAGCGATATTTGAACAGACCGTGTCCTTGAGAGAATTGACCTAGGGTTAGTTATACTATAGTTAGCTTTAGTATTAATTTGAGGTGTGTAAGACGATGAAGAACCTGCTTATCACCTACCTGCAAGTTTTCCTTGGGTTGAGTCAGTGTTGGGCTAGATAAATTTGGTGTCCTACAGTTGTCCCCTCTTTATTTGTGGTCGCGTAAGGGAGATGTTAGTGTCTCCTTGGGTGACCAGGAATAAAGATGCCTCTGCCGAGTTTACTACCATCTAGTTGTCTTGTGCCCGGTCGACCTGATGGCGAGGGAGGCCAAATCTATAGAGAGGCCTGATGGTGTTGACTCATTGGGTTGGAGGGTCCTTTTTTTATTAACACGGCCGGGAGGCGAGGCTAGCTCATGCTGGCAAAGGTGATCCACTGGGGAGTGAAGCCAACTCACTGGATGATCGACTTGAAGAGTGGTCAACTTGTGATGAGTCATATTTTGTACACCTTATAGGGACCTAAGATGGGCACTTTTGAGACCAATTAATGTTTAAGAATGGAGTCTTAGTGGAGATTCATATTATGGACCAAGAAATAGAGAAATCATAAATCTATGCTAATTTGAGAAAATTGGAAGTAAAAGAAATTGTGTATTGATTGAATTAAATTATACAATTTCTAATCTCCCTTTTTATAGGGTAAATGTAAACTACCTAAAGATAAACTAATAACAAATTTAAAGATAACTACATAATATCTCCTAATGAGATATTTAAATATTTGTAACCACTTAATCTAATAAGATATTTAGATATATGTAACCTCTTAATAAGTTACCTATCATATCTTATCAGATATTTACAATATCTCTTACATTCCCCCTCAAGTTGGTAAATGAATATCAATGAGTTCTTGAAATCTAGTTGCAAGGAGCCCTTTGGTGAAAACATCTGCCACTTGGAGCCCTGTAGGAACATGTGCTGTGACTATAAGTCCATTATCTAACTTCTCTTTAATAAAGTGTCTGTCAATCTCAATGTGTTTTGTCCTATCGTGTTGGACTGGATTGTGGGCAATACTTATAGCTGAGTTGTTGTCACAAACAACTTTATAGGTCCCTTATATTTTACTTTGAGGTCATCAAGAATAATATTCATCCACAATTTTTCACATATACCCTATGCCATGGCTCGAAATTCTGCTTCTACACTAGATCGAGCAACCACATTTTGCTTCTTGCTTCTCCAAGTTACTAGATTTTCTCCTAGAAACATATAGTATCCTGAGGTGGATCTTCTATCCGCAACCGATCCTGCCTAGTCTGCATCTGTATATATTTCCATGGACAACTTTCCTTCTTTTCTGAACAATAGTCCTTTTCTGGACTCGCCTTTCAAATACTAGAGGATCCTTTCAACTGCCTGAAGGTGGCTTTCCCTAGGATCATGCATAAATTGGCTGACCACACTAACATCATAGGCAATATCTGGCCTAGTGTGGGATAAGTAAATCAATTTTCCCACTAATCTTTGATATTGAGACTTCTCTATGATTGGACTTTCCTCACACCCAATCCTATGGTTTTGTTCAATAGGTACCCTTGAGATCTTGCATCCCAATTTTCTTGTTTCTTTGAAGAGATCAAGTACATACTTCCTTTTGGAGATAAAGATACCTTGTTTGGAATATGCAACCTCAATCCCAAGGAAGTATTTTAGCTTTCCTAACTCCTTCATTTCAAATTGTGTTGCCAACTTTTCTTTCAGATTTAGTTTTTCAATCTCGTCATCAACTGTAACAATTATATCATCTACATAGACTAGGAGAAGGGTGAGTTTACCATTAGGAGAATGTTTTATAAAGAGAGTATGATCACCTTGACTCTGTCTGTATCCTAGGGATATCATGACTTGAGAAAATCTTCCAAACCATGCTCGGGGAGACTATTTAAGTCCATACAATGCCTTTTTGAGTCTGCATACCTTGTTCTTCTCATTGTGAGAATAAAATCCTGGGGGAATCTCCATGTAGACTTCTTCTTCTAGCTCTCCATGAAGGAAGACATTTTTAACATCAAACTGTTGCAAGTTCCAGCCAAAGTGGGCGGCTAAGGAAATAATAACTCTTACTATGTTCATCTTTGCTACAGGGGAAAATGTTTCCTCATAATCTATTCCATAAGTCTGTGTATATCCTTTAGCAATCAATCTTGCTTTGTAACGCTCAAGGGTCCCATCAGATTTACACTTCACAGTGTATATCCATCTACAGCCTACAACTCTTTTGTCTTTGGGTCTATCAACAATCTCCCAAGTTGAGTTTTTCTCTAACGCCTCCATCTCTTCTTTCATTGCTTGAACCCAATTCTCATCTTTCAAAGCTTCTTGTACTGATGTAGGTGTTTTGATTGCATCAATGGCAGCAATAAAACTTTGATTTTGTATAGAGAGGTGGTCAGTACGCACGAATTGAGAAATAGGATACTTGACACATGATCAGTTCCCTTTCCTCAAAGCAATAGGCATGTCATCAGTAACATCCTCAATGGAGTTATCAGGAATACTTACCTCTAGCTCAAACAATTGGACTTGCTCCTCAATTGAGTTATCAGGGATACCTACATCCAGCTCAGACATTTGGACTTGCTCTGGGACCAGAGTGGGTTTCGTGACTTCTTGAACTTGAACATCTTGAGTAGGCATGACTTCTTGAACTTGAACTTAAACATCCTGAGTAGGAAAAGGTAATGACTCAATGACAGGCTCGACTTTTAGATAACTCTCCCCCTGAAGTGGAGGACCATCAAAGAATGACTGTGTTTCATGGAAAGTAACATCCATTGAGACAAAGAACCGACGACTCGGAGGATGATAACACTTAAAACCCTTTTTATTTGAGGGATAACCAATGAAAACACATTTGACAGCTTTTGGATCTAAATTCCCATGATGTGGATTATGAGAGTGGACAAAGGCAACACACCCAAAGACACGACTTGGTAAACTTAACATTAGGGGAGAAGAAGGAAAGAAGGATAACATATGTTTAATTGGACTAATACCGTTTAAGACCCGAGTGGGTAACCTATTGATGAGATAGGTGGCAGTTAGGACAGCTTCTCCCTAATATACATTAGGAACAGACATTTGGAAGAGGAGGGCTCTAGCAACTTCAAGGAGGTGATGATTTTTACTTTCTGCAACCCCATTTTGTTGGGGAGTATTCATACATGTCAGTTCATGAACCATACTATTATCTTTAAGAAACTTGGAGAACTCAAGATTTACAAATTTTGTACCATTGTCTGACCATAGTCTTGTAATGGACTTATTAAATTGATTTTTGACGAGACGAAAGAAATCAACAAATATTTGATAAACCTCATATTTATGTTTCATAAGAAATATCCATGTCAGACGGGTACAATCATCAATAAACGATACAAACCACTTTGCCCCTGATATAGAGTTACTAGCTGGCCCCCACACATTAGAATGAATGAGGTCAAAAGGTTCAAGACTTTTATTATTACCAAGAGAAAATGTTGCACGATAGTGCTTTAAAAACTGGCAAATATTACACTTAAAGGACTTGACAGACTCTTTTGTAAATAAATGTGGAAATATTGTCTTAAGTAACCCAAACGGTGGATGTCCAAGACGTTTATGATAAAGCCAAATTTGAGAAGCTACCGAAGTTTCTAAGGTTGCCCGTTGACTAGAAGGAAATTTTCCCTTATTGGTGTTATTACCTATCTTTGTATGTTGTAAGTAATATAACCCACCCTGCTCTTTAGCAATTCCAATCGTCCTCCCCATTGTAAGTTCCTGAATAACACAATGAGAACGAAAAAATGTCACTGCACAGTTCCAATCTTGTATAAGTCTATGAATGAAGATAAGGTTGTTAGCTAGTTTGGGAACATAAAGAACATTGTGTAGAGATAAAGAGGAGTGAAGTTGGATGTTGCCAGATCCAAAAATAGGAACATGATCTCCATTAGCAACAGTAATGAGTTTCCTTTTGGGTACTTTAAGGTATGATGTGAAATGTGAAGGAAACAGGGTCATATGATATGTTTCCCCAGAATCAAGGATCCAAATGCTTTGTGGAACTGAACGAGAAATATTGAAAGAACTCTTACCATTCATAGTCAAACCACATGAACCAAGAGGCTTACTTGTTGAGTTTAGGAGGGCTCGAAAGCGGTCCATCTCCTCCTTACTAAAG
Organism: Mucuna pruriens; assembly: GCA_025330945.1. NCBI lineage: Eukaryota > Viridiplantae > Streptophyta > Magnoliopsida > Fabales > Fabaceae > Mucuna > Mucuna pruriens. Next base: position 717,720 of record JAENHJ010000055.1, on the reverse strand, counting down.
GCTTGAATATCCTGTTCAAGTTGCTAGGTAGAAGGATGTTCAACTCCATTCTCCTTATTGGAGGTTGTTTGATTCACCCATATTTGAGTTGAGCCTTTATTTCCACCCATCTGTTCAAGAACTTTCTCCTTTCCATAACTCTTGTAGCAGGTATCCTTGGTATGTCCTGATCGTTTGCAATATGTACAGTATTCTCCACGATTACTCTTTGTGAATGGTTTTTCTTTGGAGGTTGATCTTTTTATGGACCTTTTCCTGTCACCATTGCAGATCTTGTGTTGGAGTTTCCTTTATCAGCATGACTGATCGTCAGGTTTCTTCACTCCGCACAATAAAAAATACCTCAGACAAAGAGGGAAGCTTCTCCTTACCTAGAATTTGAACCCGTATGGGATCATATTCAAAATTCAAGCCATGAAAAAACTTATAGATTCTCCCCCTTTCAACGAGTCCAGTATATGCAAAAGAATCAGCTTTGCACATCTTCAATCCTTTGTACTAGTCCAACTCGATCCATAACCTGTTTAAAGTCCCATAGTACTCTATTATGGAGAGAGTTCTTTATCTAGAGTTGAAGATTTTGCTTCCAATATCATAGCAAGAAGCAGAGTCGTCTTTCATTGAATATGTTTCAATGAAATTCTCCCATATCTCACATGTGGCGTAATAGAATATATAATTTCAGATTATTTCTAGAGTCATAGAGTTCCATAACCATGTCATAATGAGAGAATCCTCATCATCCCATGCTACAAACTTTGGGTCATCTCTAGGTGGGCCGTTTCCTTCAATATGACTCAACTTCTTGCACTCTTTAAGAGTAGTACGAATATATTGTGCCCATTGTAGATAATTGCGGTCGTCAAGTCGATAAGAACTCACCAAATTTGGAAGTTCATTAGGTCCCAAGGTAATGACTTTGTCTTCTGCCATTATCACCGATAGTTGGGAACAATAAAGAGGATTTTAACTAGTCTCGCACCAGCGTGTGAATCTAGTCAGAGGGTAGCAGTTCACTAAAGTGAGGCAGCGGAAATAGAGTTCCCAAGATCTAGAGCTCTGATACCAACTTGGAAGTAAAAGAAATTGTGTATTGATTGAATTAAATTATACAATTTCTAATCTCCCTTTTTATAGGGTAAATGTCAACTGCCTAAAGATAAACTAATAACAAATTAAAAGATAACTAGATAATATCTCCTAATGAGATATTTAAATATTTGTAACCACTTAATCTAATAAGATATTTAGATATATGTAACCTCTTAATAAGTTACCTATCATATCTTATCATATATTATCAAATATTTACAATATCTCCAACAGAGAATCTTAGCTAATAAAAGACTCATTCCTCCTTCTTGCAAGATCAGCAGGGGTGATTTTGGTCCATCATGAGAAGCCTTGGCCTAGGAGAGTCTTCCCGGCCAGATTGAATCGTCCTAGAACCAGATGGCTCTATGGTCCAATAGCCCAATAGGGAGCAGCCTAAGTGCACTGTCCTCGTTGGCAATCTAGCTTAGCGCCACGTCACTCATGGGAGAAGCTTGTAGTGCAAGTTACACAAGGGTAGACTAGGGAGTTCAGTTTATAATTCTGTTAGGTTCGAGCAGCGCGTTTAGTAAGGTCGGGTATATATAGTAGGAGCTGGGCGTGTTTAAAGGTTGTTGAATTCATACTCAAATTTCACCTCCATTGTTATCCATTCTATTGCTTTTGTTTGCACATTCTTGATGGTACACAATTCTTCAATGGTGTTTCTCTTGATCGAGGAAGTGCAAGTCATGGACTGAGAGGCCGAAGGTTATTAGAGAGGATCGCTTGGCTTGCCATCGCACCCTGGTAGATATAATCCTCATCGCCTTGGCTAATAGAGGCGAACCATCGTCGTTCAACCATGGCGATTGTCGTGGAAGATGGAGCCACTAAATTCACACCCTGTGTTTGTATTTCATTCTTAATAATATGAATAGTTCTGGTTCTGATTTCACATTTGTGATTCCTTCACTTCAATCCGCTTGCTGTGTCGCGATGGCATATAGTATGGTAGATAACGTTGAACTAGGCCAATTGGAACCGGTTTGAAAAATTCAGTAGGTAATCAATTAGAGAACCTAATAGAGAACCTAAAATCAACTCTCAGCTTAATCCTTACCAACTGATGAGGTATGGTAATGGACAAATATTTGGTGATCGTCATAACAAAACCTAAGGATGATGTGGAACATGAATTTGAATGAACGAACCAGAACTGATTCTCTTATTGAGGATTAGTTTGAACACAGTAGCAACAGTAGGAGTAGCTAGTTTAGTTGCATTGCATTCTTAGTTTAATTGCTGTTCTTTACTTAATTCGTACCCAAACCCCCCTATTTCATGCATTTCAGTTTAAAACAGAGTCAGTCTGACTCTGTTGCTTCTGCCAGCTCTTAGTTGAGATCTTGTTGGATAAGACTTTGTCAAGTCCGCATCAGACCTATCTCTACCGAGAGCAACTCGGCATCTAGCCGAGAGTGACTCTGCATTCTACACTTGAGTTCTGTATCACTCAATTTTCACATAAAATCACAATCGAGCACATTGTGTCCTTGAGAGAATTCGACCTAGGGTTGACTATGCTATAGTTAGCTTTAGTTTATCTGATCCACGTTGAGACGACTAAAGATGAGCTTATCAAATTGGCGTCGTTACCGAGGACACAAGTTCTTTTGTTTTTGTGTGCCAAAGCTGAAGTGAAGCCGAATCCTGAGTCTATAGATTGTCGTGTCAGTCGAGTCATAGAGTCTAAAGTGAGTTCGTGTCTGTTTGATATGGATCCTGTACTAAAATAGCATGCTGAGTGTATGTGCAATTTTGATGCGTGAGTTTCACTGCTAAAAAAAAAGATAGCTGCCACATTGCATTCATTTTCTTTACTGCATATTTGATTCGTATTCTAATAGTCACTAGTTTTCTGTTTCTTTAGTTACTGAATTAACTCTAACTTTCCAACATGAGTTTTTATGACTAGGAGTAGTTCTGACCCTTTGTATGATTTAGACTCTGAAATAGAAATAACTTTACGTAGGTTAAGAAAAACTAGGGATATAGTAGCAAGTAATAGTTCTAATTCTATTTCTAATTCTGACAACATTAGTCCTGCTACTAACAATTCTGATTCTGTTGAATATAGTAGCACTAACAATTTTGTAGAGTTATACCAAATGGAGAACAATGATAGAACGTTGAAGGAGCTGGTCACACCAGATATGGTGTACCAACCTTGGTGCATCAAGTATCCACAACTGGAACCAGCTCAGACATATGAATTGAAATCTGGTCTTATACACTTGTTGCCTAAATTTCATGGTCTTGCAGGAGAAGACCCCCACAAGCATTTGAAGGAATTCCATGTGGTTTGTTCCACAATGAGACTACAAGGGGTACCGGAGGATTACATAAAAAAGAAAGCGTTCCCATTCTCCTTGGATAAAGCAGCAAAAGATTGGCTGTATATACAGCTTGTGCTCTTTAACACCTGGGGAGACATGAAGCTCATATTCTTGGAAAAGTTCTTTCCGACATCCAGAACCGCAACCATTAGGAAGGAGATATGCGGGATAAGGCAACATTCTGGAGAAACTCTGCATGAATATTGGGAAAGATTCAACAAGCTGTGTGCCACATGTCTGCATCATCAGACCAGTGAGCAACTATTGATCCAATATTCCTATGAAAGTCTGACGATGATGGATCGAAGCATGAATGATGCTGCTAGTGGAGGAGGATTGATGGATAAGACGCCAACAGCAGCAAGGCACCTGATCTCCGATATGGCAAGCAATACACAACAATTTGGGATCAAAGGAGCCAGTCAACCACGAATGGTGAATGAAATCGGTGCAGTTGACAATTTGAGATTAGAGAACCAAATGATCGAGTTGACATCATTGGTGAGCAGCTTGCTGTTGGAGAACACCAACCAAATATAGTAGCTAGAGTTTGTGGCATATGTACTTTCGTGGAGCACCCCACTGATATGTGCCCCACGTTTCAAGAAACCATGTCAGACCAGCCAGAGAATGTTGGAGAAATAGGTGGATATCAGTATGGGAAGCAATCGTATTAGAGTCGGCCATTTGATAATCAATAGTTTGGAAAGCAACCATTTTGGCCAGGGCCGAGTCAAGGGCCATATGCAGCTCAACAATTTGAATCCACACCGAATATGCCTCAAAGACTAACAGGTTATCAACAACCGACTCTACAATATCAAGCACCACCGTTCCAACAGCAACAACAACAGAGAATGCCACCTCAAGGCAATTCACCATCTCTGGAGGACCTAATGAAACAGTTAGCAACCAGTAACATGGAGTTCTAGCAAACCATGAGCTCCAGTAATATGCAATTCCAGTAGAATATGAACGCCACTATTCAGAACCTCAAGACGCAAATCGGACAGCTAGCCAATACCGTGAGCCATTTACAGTCGGTTGGACCCAGCAACTTACCATCACAAACAATTCCGAATCCAAGAGGGAATGCGAGTGCACTTACTCTGAGAAGTGGAAAAGAATTGCCACAACAAACACCGCAACAGTTGCCGAGATTAGCCGAAACTGACTCTGAGCCAAACACCAACTCACAGTTGCTTCAACAAGGCAAAACTATCCCATTCTTATTTCCAACTCGGACCATCTCAGCAAGGATGCCTGAATCTAATGAAGAGTTGCTGAAGATTTTCTGCAAGGTGGAAATCAACATTCCACTCCTTGATGCGATAAAACAAATTCTTAAGTATGCCAAGTTCCTCAAAGAAATGTGTGTGCATAAGAGGAAAAAGATGAAAGGAAGTATGGAAGTAGGAGGTATAGTGTCAGCATTGACAAGAAATGAAGAATTCACTACAGGAGCACAAGCACTGCCAAAGAAATTTCAAGATCCCAGAATCTTTTCGGTCTCATGTACCATTGGCGACTGTACCTTTGTCGATTCCATGTTGAACCTCGGAGCTTCAATTAATGTCATGCCAACTTCAATTTACAAATCCTTGAATTTTGGTGATTTGGAACCCACTGGGATGACAATATAGCTAGCAAATAGAAGTATTGTTCAACCTTTGGGCATTCTCGAAGATGTCCTTGTCCAAGTCAATGAGCTGATTTTCCAAGCGGATTTTTATGTGCTTGATATGGAGGACGAGACATCAAGGAAGGGATCCACCGCTAGAACAAAGATTGATGTGCATGCCGGGATACTCTCTATGGAATTTGGTGACACCTTGGTGCAGTTCAATATTTTCGAAGCTATGAAGCACCCCACCGAGAGCCATTCCTTCTTTGGCATAGATTTGATAGATGAACTAGTTGAGGAGTGTCTTCAACTAAACAACAGCGGTGAAGATAGTGAAAATTTTACTACAAGTACTGATTCAATTGGTTGCCTAGAATCCATAATAGTTGAAGTCGACTATGATGAAGTACATGATCTTTCCAACTCCAGGGATGAGAATACTGATCTTGTCGACCTGAGTCAAGAAGCCGAGTTGTTCAAATTACTAGACCAAGTTTGCAATCATGACAATCTGGAGTGTTCAAGAAATGCAGAAGTACAAGTTGTTGTGACCAAAGAGCTATTCACAACACAAGTGGCAACCATGTTCACCACCGAGTACGAGTCGGCCAAAGAAAATCGAGACCGGGAAAGGACCAAAGTCATTTCGGCCAAAAATTCAATTGTCAAGGCCGACCCGCATGTATGTGTGCATGCCGAGACCATCTCGGCCAAAGAAGATTAGAAGCAAGCTAAAGTCGAGTCTATCTTGGACAATCAAGGCGAGAACTGTATTACATCCATATCCGATTTCCGAGCTAAACAAAGAGCCGAGTCTGACTCCAATCCGACAAGAACTAAGTTTATTAAAAGGAGTCAGCCATGACAGCCAAAGGCCAAAATCATGTCAGCATACCTGGTGCCGAGCTCAATTCAAGTCGGCCAGCCGGACTCGAAAGCACTTAATGAAAATTTTTCATCTTCACCACCACCCCAATGGAATTAAAACCATTGCAAGTCACTTGAAGTATGCCTATTTGGACACTAAGAAGCAACTCCCAGTCATCATTGCCAATAATCTCCACCGAGAGCAAGAGGATAAACTGCTGCAATTCTTAAGGTAACATAAGAAGGCAATTGAGTGGAAATTATCTGACCTTCCAAGAATAAACTCCTCCATCTGCATGCATAAAATTTTAAAGGAGGAGGAAGCCAAGCCCATAAGGCAATAGCAGAGAAGAATGAATTCGACCATCCTAGACGTGGTCAAGAAAGAGGTGACAAAACTACTTGCTGTAGGGATTGATGAGTCATAAAACACACATCATAAATGGACCTAAGAAGAATACCACTAAGAAACTCATGTACCTAAAAGATAATTGTTAGCTAAGATTCAGATTAAGGGCCTAAAATCAGAGAAAAGCACAACATGTGTTAATTCAAGGCATTAAGCTAACTATTCTTTCATTGCAGGTCTAGCCAAGCTCGCAGCCCTTCACAAGGAGGCCTAGCCGAGAGCATCTCCAACCTGACCGACTCTATCTTGACTAGGCCGAGACTCAGCCCAATAAGCAAAACCATCCAATAAGGAGCAAAGCCCGGTGGCACTCCACGTCAGCGATCCACTTAGAAGCCACCTCGGTTCCAGCTCAATAGCCACGTCACTTTGGAGTAGCTTGCAGCGCAAGTTATAACAAGGGTAGAATAGGGATTCCATTTGTAATTCTGTTAAGTTAGTTAGCTTCGTGCCCTGCATAAATAGGCGTAATTGTGAATGATTAGGGGTCTTTCGCTTCCATAATTTCTTATTCATGCTTTCATCTCTGTTTTCTCTCGCTCTCATCTTCCTCTGACTCACAGTGTGCCCAGTGCTGTAGTGGCACTTCTCTCGATCGAAGGAGTGCATGTTAGGGACTAAGAAGCTGAAGGTTGTTGGAGGGGATCGATTGGATCACCAACACATTCTAGTGGACTTGATCCTCTACGTCCTAGCTATCCTCGGTGAACCATCGCCATCGGCCATGGCGATCGTCGTGGACGGTGGAGCCACCAACGCCAAGCCCCTGTGTTTGTATTTCAATTCCAATGAACATGAGTGATTTCTGAATTCTGAATTCTGTTGCATTCCATTACATAAATTCATTCTCTGAGTTGTGATTGCATTAAGAAATTGAATCACGATTGGATTGAACCGATTGGAATTGATCCGATTGAAATTAGTAGGCAATCAGATGGACATCAATCTGCAAGTCCCTGACTTTTGGTGATGTTGAGCCTACAAGGATGACGATTCAGCTCGCAAACACAAGCATTGTCCAACCCTCGGGAGTTCTCGAGGATGTTCTTGTCCAAGTGAATGAGTTAATATTTTCAGCTGATTTCTATGTGCTTGATATGGAGGACGAGACGTCCGGGAGGGAATCAACCTTAATTCTAGGGAGACCATTCCTCATGACAACAAAAACCAAGATTGATGTGCATGTTGGGACTCTCTCGATGGAATTCGGTGAAACTCTGGTGCAATTCAACATCTTCGAAGCTATGAAGCACCCCACCGAAGACCACTCTCTCTTCGACATAGACATGATAGAGGAGCTGGTGGAAGAATACTTCCAGCCAGACAATTGTAGTGAAGATATAGAAGATTTTACTGGAAGCATTATCAACTGCTTGGAGGCCGACCAAGACGAAGTACAAGAATCCCCCAACTTTGAGGATAACTATAATGATGTTGTCGACTTGGCATTTGAAGTAGAGCTAACATAGTTGCCAGACCAAGTATGCTACTCGAAGACCTTAGAGTGTACAAATAGTGTAGAAGTAAAGGTTGTCGAGACTAAAAAGTCTTTCCCTGCACAATTGGCAACCATATTCACAGCCGAGATCAAATCGGCCAGAGAAGGCCGAGTCAAGGGAGAGATAAAAGTCAACTCGGCCGAAAAGCCAAACACCAAGGCCGACACGCTTGCTGATATCATATCGGCCAATGAAGACCAGACTCAAGCTGGAGTAGAGATCAATGTTCCACTCGGATCCAACTCCGAAGCTGCACAAGAAGTCAAGGCCGACTCCAGTCCGACAAGAACCAAAGCCATCGAGTCGAACCGACTGAAGCAGCCAAGGGCTGAAATCATGTCGGCACACCTAGTGTCGAACTGAGATAAAGTCGGCCAGACAGATCCGAGCCCATTAACTGAGAAATCTCCATCTCCACCATCCATGGAACTGAAACCATTACCAAGTCACCTAAAATATGCCTACTTGGACAGTGAACAGCAGCTCTCAGTTATTATTGCTAACAACCTCCTCCAGTAGCAAGAAGATAAGCTGCTGAAAGTCCTGAGGCAACACAAAAAGGAAATCGGGTGGAAGCTTTCAGACCTTTCAAGCATCAATCCCTCCATTTGCATGCATAGAATATTAATGGAGGAGGAAGTCAAGCCCGTAAGGAAACAAAAAATAATAATACTCGGACGTAGTTAAAAAGGAAGTCTCAAAGCTCCTTGCTACAGGCATTATCTACCCCATCTCAGATAGTCAATGGGTTAGCCCTATACAGGTAATTCTTAAGAAATCCGGGATAACTGTCATGAAAAACCAGTTGGATGAGCTGGTATCTACAAGGATTCAGAATAGCTGGCGAGTCTACATTGACTATAGAAGACTGAACCAGGCAACTCGCAAGGACCATTTTCCTTTGCCTTTCATCGATCAAGTCCTAGAAAAATTATCAGGGAAATCCCATTTTTGCTTTCTTGATGGATTCTCAGGATACATGCAAATACATATTGCACCTAAAGATCAACACAAAACCACTTTCACTTGCCCTTTTGGCACATTTGCGTACACTCGCATGCCCTTTGGCCTGTGCAATGCACCGAGTACACTTCAACGCTGCATGACAAGTATCTTCTCGGAATTATTGCAAGAGTGCATGGAGGTGTTCATGGATGACTTCACGGTGTACGCTGACTCATTTGAAGCATGCCTGACAATCTATCCAAGGTGTTGAAGAGATGCATTGACACAAACCTCATACTGAATTTCGAAAAATGTCATTTCATGGTGACCGAGGGAGTAGTGTTGAGACATCTGGTCTCCAATAGAGGCATCGAGGTGGACAAAGCAAAGATAGATGTTATCACCTCCCTTCCAAACCCCGCTTCAGTGCAGGAAGTTCGCTCATTCTTGGGACAAGCAAGTTTCTATAGAAGATGTATTAAGAACTTCAGCAAGATGGCCCTGCCTCTGTCCAAACTACTACAAAAGGATGTGGAATTCAACTTCGATCGGTCCTTTATTGAAGCATTTCAGGAACTGAAGAACCGACTCACATCCGCCCCCATCATACAAGCACCAAACTGGGACCTACCATTTGAATTTATGTGTGATGCATCCAATTCGACATTAGGAGTTGTTCTCGGCCAGAGAGTCAGAGTCGGCCAATCGGTGCACGTGATTGCTTATGCATCTAGAACTATGGATCCGGCCCAGCAAAACTACATAACAACTGAGAAGGAACTCTTGGCAATTGTGCTTGCCTTAGACAAATTTCGCTCTACCTTCTCCGGTTCGAAGATAATTGTATTCTCTTACCATGTTGAGACTGATCAGGTGGATGCTTCTTCTCCAAGAGTTTGACTTGGAGATCAGAGATAAGAGGGGTGCTGAGAACCCTATGGCAGACCACTTAAGTAGAATTGAAAAAGAGAGCGTACTGATGCCAATCCGAGATGAGTTCCCTAATGAGCAACTCTTACACATCAAGTCAGCCACACCATGGTTTGCCGACATTTGTAACTACGTGGCAACGTCTCAGTTCCCACCGGAGGCATCTCGACATTATAAGGAGAAAATCCGAAGCGATGCCAAACATTACATTTGGGATGATCCCTACCTCTAGGGACTATGCAGTGATAAAGTTATCCACAGGTGTATTCCTGACGTAGTGGCACTCCACGTTAGCGATCAACTCAGGAGCCACCTCGATTCCAGCTCAGCAGCCATGTCACTTTGGAGTAGCTTGCAGCGCAAGTTATAGCAAGAGTAGAATAGGGATGCCGCTTGTAATTATGTTAAGTTAGTTAGCTTTGCGCCTTGCATAAATAGGCACAACTATGAACAATTAGGGGTCTTTGGCTTCCATAATTTCTTATTCTCACTTTCATCTGTATTTTCTCTCGCTCTCATCTTCCTCTCACTCATGATGGTGCATGGTGCTATAGTGGCACTTCTCTCGATCGAAGGAGTGCATGTTAGGGACTAAGAAGCCGAAGGTTGTTGGAGGGGATCAATTGGATCACCAACACACTCCACTGGACTTGATCCTCAATGTCCTAGCTATCCTCAGTGAACCATCACCATCGGCCATGGCAATCATCGTGGACGGTGGAGCCATCGAAGCCAAGCCCCTGTGTTTGTATTTCAATTCCAATAAACATAAGTGATTTCTGAATTCTGAATTCTGTTGCATTCCATTACATAAATTCATTTTCTGAGTTGTGATTGCATTAAGGAATTGAATCACAATTGGATTGAACCAATTGGAATTGATCCAATTGAAATTAGTAGGTAATCAAATGGATAATCTAATTGAGAACCTAAAATCAGCTTGAACTTAATCCCTGCCAACTGATGAGGTAACGATTGTATAATTCCTCGGTTTGGCAATGGACAGACCCTTGGCGATTACCATAAGAATACTTATGGCTGATGAGGACTGTTAACAGAAAGAATGAACCAGGAAACACTTGATTCTTGGAATGAAACATGAACACAGTAGTAGCAGTAGCAGTAGAATAGATAGTAGCTGCATTCGCACCTTAGCCCTTACAACATCTCAATTTATTCGCATTAATCCCCCTGTTCTTGCGTTTTCATCTAATATAGAGTTAGTTCGACTCTATAGCGTCTGTCAGCAACTCGCCGAGACAATTCAATACTTGCAACTTAGGTTCTGCTTTATTTTACTTCACATTAATTCACAATTGAACACATTATGTCCTTGAGAAAAAAATCGACCTAGGGTTGACTATACTATAGTTAGCTTTAGTTATTTGATGCCCGTTAAGACGACTAAAAACGAGTTTATCAGGGATCATCTACCCCATCTCAAACAGTCAATGGGTGAGCCCAGTGTAAGTAGTGCCTAAAAGTCTGGGATGACTGTCATAAAGAACCAGCATGATGAGTTGATACCTATGCGGATTTAGAATAGCTAGCGAGTCTGCATCGATTATAGAAGATTAAATCAGGCAACTCTCAAGGATCACTTTCCTTTGCCTTTCATAGATCAAGTCCTGGAGAAATTAGCAAGGAAGTCCCATTACTGTTTTCTGGATGGTTTCTCTGGATACATGCAAATCCACATTGCACCTGAAGATCAACACAAGACCACCTTCACCTGCCCATTTGGTACCTTTGCATACACTTGCATGCCATTTGGCTTGTGCAACGTGCCAAGTAGATTTCAACGTTGCATGATAAGTATCTTTTTGGACTTGCTACAGGAGTGCATGGAGGTGTTCATGGACGACTTCACGGTATATGTTAACTCATTTGACGCATGTCTGGAAATCTTTATCAAGGTGTTGACGAGATGCATTGACACAAACTTGGTTCTTAACTTTGAAAAATGCCATTTCATGGTGACTGAGGGAATTGTGTTGGGACACCTAGTATCCAACATCGGCATTGAGGTCGACAAATAAAAGATTGACATCATCACCTCTCTTCCAAACCCCACTTCGATGTGGAAAGTCCGCTCATTCTTAGGACATGTAGGATTTTACAGAAGATTTATTATGAGCTTCAACAAGACTGCCCTGCCCCTGTCCAAACGGCTACAAGTGGAATTCAAATTTGACCAGCCCTGTATTGAAGCCTTTTAGGAGCTGAAAAGCCGACTCACATCTACCCCTAATTTGCAAGCGCCTAATTGGGAATTGCCGTTTGAGCTCATGTGCGATGCATCGAATTCGGTATTGGGAGCCGTCTTAGGCCAAAGAGTTGGAGTCGGCAAACCGGTGCATGTAATTGCCTATGCATCTCGGACAATGGACCCAACCTAGTTAAATTACACAACAACCGAGAAGGAACTTTTGGCAATCGTATTAGCCTTGGACAAATTCTGTTCATACTTACTCGGCTCAAAAATCATTGTGTTCTCTAACCATGCTGCATTGAGATTCTTGTTGAAGAAGCCAGATGCCAAGCCGAGACTGATTCGATGGATGCTTCTCCTTCAAGAATTCAACATAAAGATCAGAGATAAGAAAGGTGTTGAGAATTTAGTAGCAGATCACTTGAGCAGAATTGAGAGGGAACCTGACTCGATCCATATCAGAGACGAATTCCCAGATGAGCAACTATTGCACATCACTGATGGGTTATAAAATGCACATCCTAAGTGAACCTAAGAAGGGCACCATTGAGCAACTCACGAGCTTAAAAGATAACTGTTAGCTAAAATCCAAATTAATGGCCAAAACTCGAAGTAAAACATAAGTTGTGCCTAATCAAGATTCTTAGCTAACTATCTCTTCATTGCAGGTTCAGGTGACCGGCCGAAAGTACAAGCCGAGAGTATCTCGGCCAGGCCAAGACTCGGCCGTGCAGGAACCGAGTCGGGAAGAGCCACGCGAACTCCACGTCGGCAACAATATCCACCTGGACCTAGCTCGGTTCACGTCACTACTGGGTGCAACTAATACGCATGTCACGGCAAGGGTAGAATAGGAGATGCACATGTAATTCTGTTAGCATCGTTAGCTGTGCCTTCTCTTGTATAAATAGATAGAACTCTGATAGAATAGGGGCTTTTTGGCATTCAAAGTTTTCCCGCGCCCATTATCTCTGTCCTTCTCTAAAACTCTCTCATCCATTCACGGTGGTTCACGGTGTTTTCAATGGCGTTTCTCTCGATCGAGGAAATGCAAGCTAGAATTGAGAAGCCGAAAGATTATCGGAGGAGACCGATTGGAGTTCCAACGCACTCTGGTGGATCCAGAACCTCGATCTCTAGCTAGCAGAGGTGAACCATCACCGTCATCCATGGCGATCGTTGTGGATGATGAAACCATCGAAATCCAGGCCCTGTGTTTGTATTCTGTTTCAGTATTATGAGTATTTTCTGAGTTCTGAACTCTATTGCATTCCTGATGTTCAATTTCCATTGCTGTGTCGCGATTGCATCTGGTAATGGAACAATGTTAAACTAAGCCGATTGGGCTGGTTTAACTAATTCAGATGAAAATCACTTAACGACAATTAATTGAGATTCTAAAATCAGCTTGAACTTAATCTCTACCAACAGATGAGGTAACTTGATTGTGTAAATCCTCGGTATGGCATGAGATGGACCTATGGCGATTGTCATAAGACTAACAGAGGCTGATATGGACCGTAATTGGAGTGATTGAACCAGAAACCTTGGATATTGGAACTGAAAATGGACACAGTATTAATGGTAGTCTTAGAAGTAGTATTCAGCATATTAGTTAATTTCAACTCTGTTGTAGTTAATCCGCATTCTGAATTACTCCCCTTATTTACTGCTTTTCGAGTCTGAGACAGAGGCCGTTCTCTGTAGCGTCGTGTGTACTCAGCCAAGACCGAGCCGGATCGTCTCATAGAGATCGACTAAACCTAGTTTCTGCCCGAATGCAACTTTCGGCCAGTCTTTGAGGCAAGTCTGTGACTTACAATCAGATTCCGATTTTTGTTTACCGCCTATTGAAACATCCATTGAACGCACTGTGTCCTTGAGAAGAATGACCTAGGGTTAGCTATGCTATAGTTAGCTTTAGTATCTGATGAAGTGTTTAAAACGACACGAAAAAGGCTTTATCAAATTGGCGCCGTTGCCGGGGACACAAGTTCTTTTGTGTGTTTCAGTGTGCCAAGTAAACCGAATCGAATCCGAGTTGTAAGAAGTTTTATCTCAAGATTTGTTGAAGTTTGAATTTGTTGATAATTTTGTATGTGAATTCATTAAATAATCAAAAACAAGTACATGCATATAGAGATGGAATAAATTCTTAATTCTGCATTGCATGCATAAAATTTCCTGACTCTGCATTGCATTCAGCATTACATACTAACTACATCCTGATTGTTGTTACTTTAAAAATTCGCATGATGCATGACTAGGAGTAGCACTGACCCACTGTATACGTTCGATCCAGAAATAGAACTAACTTTACGAAGATTACGTAAAATTAGAAATACCACAGTAAATACTAGTGATAGCGTTAACTCTGCTGATAAGTCTGATCATTCTTGTACTAACATTTTCATTAATAGTACTAACAACTGTACAGAGCCAGGGCAGATGGAGAATCTTAACAAGACATTGAAGGAGTTAGCCACTCCAGATGTGGTGTACCAACCATGGTGTATCCAGTATCCACAACTAGAGCCGGCTCAGACATATGAATTGAAGTCTGGATTGATACATTTGCTGCGGTCTCCTTCGATCTTTATTTACTCGCTGTTTTTCATTCTATCTTTCTTTTACTTGTGCAGGTTGCTGATCTTTGTTTATTTCAGCTCATTCATTCTAGCTGCCTGTTTCCTATTTTTATGTACTTTCTTTTCTTTTCTTTCATTCCATTTCCTTCTTTCTTTCTTTCTTCTGAGCCTTTGGCTGCTTTCTGGTCGACTTCAGCTCCCTAGACTTCCCCCACACTTGATTTTAACTCACTCCCAAGACGATTCCACGGCTCCTCGGCTTCTCGAGGGTGAGGTAAGAATGGTTTTTTTTCTGGCCTTGGCTTGTGGTGAGCTGCAAGAAAAGTGGTCAATTTAGGCTCAAAAGGGGTGACAAGGGACATCTATGTTTTGGACAGCTTATTTGGCTCTGAGCTCATAAGAAATATGGCCTAGATCATTTCATTCCTGCATATGTAAATCAGTTGTATCCAGAGAGTTAAGGCAAAGTTCAGCACACACATTATCATGCTTGCAAAAATCACTCAGAAGGAAGAAGAGATGGCGAGTGTAAGCTGTCTACATTTGCAAGGCTCAAATTCTCACGCTGGCTGATTCTGTTCCTTCACCCTGAAGGCTCCCTCTTCCCATTTTCACCATTTAGCACTTTGGGACCCAGAGGTTTGGTTCCCTTCACGCAGAGCAGCTTTTGCTCGAGAATAGAGAGGTTCCTTCTACTGGCTTTGTTAGACTCTCGGACTCAGCAAGGGATTTCCTCTCTTTCTTTGGACACGTAATTCTGCTAAACTAGGATCATTTCGGCTGTGGCAGACTCGGCGGTGGAGCTCTTTTATTAAACACGAACTTAAGCAGAAAAGATACTCACGAAACTTAAAATGATATGTCAGGTGTTGTAAAAAAAACGAAATGGAAAGTCAGAGGGGAATGAAAAAGTTAGAGAAGAGAAGGGCAGACATGATGATCCGTTCCAAAATGGACAGAACCCGAACCCCCACACTTAAACTCGGCATTGCCCTCAATGCCCAAATAGGAGGGATAGGCCAAGTCGGCCTAGGCACTGCCATCTGGTGGAGTCGGCTTGACCAGGACATATTCTCCAAGTTTTTTCTTGTCGGTCTTTGGACCTTCGAGGAATGGTTTAACTTGGTGCCCGTTGACTGAAAGGTGCGATTGGTATGTTCTTCCTTAAGCTGCACTGCACCATGGGGAAATACGTTAGTAATAACAAAAAGGTCCGTCCCATCTGGACCTGAGCTTACCTGCTATGAGTTTTAAACGTGAGTTGAACAATGACACTTTTTGGCCAATGTGGAGATCTTTTCTCGGGATCTGATCATCATGAAATTTTTTACCTTTTGCTTGTAGATCCTAGCATTTTCATAGGCTTCTAAGCGAAGTTCATCTAGTTCTTGAAGTTGGAACTTTCTATGTTCTCCTGCTTGGTCATAAGCCATGTTGCATTGCTTGACAGCCCAGTAAGCTTTGTGTTCGAGCTCTACTGAGGAGATGACAAGCCTTGCCGAAAACAACTTCGGTATGGGGACATTCCGAGAGGTGTTCGGTATGCTTTGTTCTATGTGCCCATAGAGCATCCTCAAGGAGTCTGCTCCAGTCCTTCCTGCTGGGATTTGTCATCTTTTGCAGTGTATGCTTGATTTCCCTGTTAAACACCTCGGCTTGCCCATTAGTTTGGGGTGGTATCTTTGTGGCTATCCTGTGTGCTACCCCATATTTTTGAAGAAGGGAAGCCATGGCTCTATTACAAAAGTGACTCCCCTGGTCACTGATGAGCGCTTTTGGAACACCGAACCTGCAAAAAATATTGGACTTAAGAAAGTCCACTACTACCTTGGCATCATTGGTTCTGGTGGGAATGGCTTCTACCCATCTTGATACATAATCAACGGCAAGCAAGATGTATGAATAGCCATTGGAGATTGGGAATGGTCCCATAAAATCTATGCCCCAGACGTCAAAGACTTCACAGAATAGGATGGGCTGCTGGGGCATTTCATGCCTTTGGCTTAGGGCCATCCCTGCTTTTTGACATGATCTCAAACATGGCAAGCAACACTCAACAATTTGGGATCAGAGGGCCGAACCCGCCTCGGCCAGTGAACGAAATCGGTGCAGCCTCCAACCAAAGGCTGGAGAACCAGCTGATCGAACTGACATCTCTGGTGAGACAACTTGCTGTTAGTCAACATCACCCAACCATGGCAGCAAAGGTTTGTGGCATATGTACCTCAACAGAGCATCCAACTGATATGTGCCCCACTCTGCAAGAAACCGAGTCTAGCCAAACCGAAAGTGTTGGAGCTGTAGGAGGATTTCAATATGGGAAGCAACCCTATCAGAACCGGCAATTCGATAACCAACCATATGGGAAACAACCATTCCGGCCTAATCCACAGCCAGGACCATATGCGGCTCAAAGAGCCGGATTCATGCCGAATGCACCCTATGGGACAACTAGTTATCAGCAGCCGAGTTCACAATACTCAACATCATCCTTCCCACCCCAGCAACAGAGAACTCCTACCCAAGATAACTCTCCCTCATTAGAAGATTTAATGAAGCAGCTGGCAACGAGCAACGTAGAATTCCAACAGTCAGTGAGCTCCAGCAATTTACAATTTCAGCAAAATATGACTGCCACCATCCAGGACCTCAAGATGCAAATAGGTCAGCTGGCAAACACTGTGAGTGAACTACAGTCAACCGGCTCGAGTAACCTTCCCTCTCAATCCATTCCGAATCCGAGAGGGAATGCCAATGCAGTTATACTCAGAAGCGGCAAAGAACTACCTCAGCCTGTACAAAATCAGCATCAGATACAGCAACAAGATGAAGCCGACTCTGAAGTGACAGCCGATTCACCGCCTCACTCTCAGACAAAGGTCCCATTACCATTCCCATCCCGAACTGTCTCGGCGAAGAAGCCAGATTCTGATGACGAGCTGCTGAAGATGTTCCGGAAGGTGGAAATCAACATTCCACTTCTCGATGCTATTAAGCAAATCCCAAAATACGCAAAGTTCCTCAAGGAATTATGCGTTCACAAAAGAAGGAAGATGAAGGGGAATCGAGAACTTGGAGGCGTAGTCTCAAGCTTAACCAGGAACCACCCCACTGCAGGAATTTCACAGGTCTTACCAGAGAAATGCCGAGACCCTGGTATCTTCTCGGTCCCATGCACCATCGGTGATTCCACATTCGCTGATGCCATGTTGGACTTAGGGGCGTCAATCAACGTCATGCCGGCATCAACCTACAGGTCACTCAATCTCGGAGATCTAGAACCCACAGGGATGACCATACAACTTGCTAATAGAAGTATCGTGCAACCCCTGGGAGTTCTCGAAGATGTCCTCGTCCAAGTGGATGAATTAATTTTTCCAGCTGATTTTTATGTGCTCGACATGGAGGACGAGTCATCAGAGAAAGGATCAACATTGATATTGGGGAGACCATTTTTAATGACAGCAAGGACGAAGATCGACGTACATGCCGGAACGCTTTCTATGGAATTTGGTGACACAATGGTGCAGTTCAATATCTTTGAAGCCATGAAGCACCCCACCGAAGACCACTCACTCTTTGGTATAGATAGCATGGAAGAATTAGTGGAAGAATACTTCCAACTGGACAACTGCGGTGAAGAAATGGAAGATCTTGATGGAACTGCTGCCATCAGTAGCTACTCGAAGGCTGACCATAGAGAGGCACTGGACACCCCAGCCTCTGAGGAAGAGCACAGTGATATCAGCAACTTGATGTTTGAAGAAGAATTGACCAAGTTAATAAACCAAGTTTGCCATTCCAAGCCCTCAGAGAGCAAGAACAATGCAGAGGTAAAAGTTGCCGAAACTACGAAGCCTCTACCTGCACAATTGGCAACAATATTCACGGCGAGAAGTGAAGTCGGCCAAAGAAGGCCGAGTCAATGCAAGTCAAAAAAGTCAACTCGGCCGACGAGTCAAACACAAAGCCGACACACTAACCAAACCATCTCGGCCAATGAAGACCAGACTCAATCCGAGCTCATCGCTCCAGCGGATCCAGGACCGAAAGGAAAACCGGGGCCGACTCAACTTTGCCGAAAGTCGAAACCATCCCCGTCAAGTCCTACCGGAAGCATGACAAGGCCGAGTCCATGATGGCAATCCTAATGCCGAATCCGGAACAAGCCGGCCAGTCGGATCCGAGAGTCATAACTCAAGAATCTCAATCTCCACCACCCATGGAACTGAAACCATTGCCTGGCCACTTAAAATATGCCTTTCTGGGCAGAGAAAAAGCAGCTTCCGGTCATCATTGCAAGCAACCTCCTCCCTGAAAGCGGGGAAGACAAGCTGCTACAAGTCCTTAGGCAGCACAAACAGGCAATTGGGTGGAAACTTTCTGACCTTCCAGGAATCAATCCTCCATATGCATGCACGTAATACTAATGGAGGAAGACATTAAGCCCATAAGGCAACAACAGAACGAAGACTGAATCCTACCATTCTAGATGTAGTCAAGAAAGAAGTCACAAGGCTACTTCTTTGCGGGCATCATCTACCCTATCTCAGACAGCCAATGGGTGAGTCCTGTGCAAGTAGTGCCAAAGAAATGCTGGGATGACCGTCAGGAAAAACCAACAAGGCGAGTTGGTACCTACTAGGATTCAGAACAGTGGCGGGTGTGCATCGATTCTGAAAGATTAAATCAAGCAACCCATGAAGGATCACTTTCCTTTGCCTTTCATTGACCAGATGTTGGAAAAGATAGCAGGAAATCCCATTACTTGCTTTCTAGATGGATTTTCAGGATACATGCAGATACACATAGCACACGAAGATCAACATAAGACCACCTTCACATGCCCCTTTGGCACGTTTGCTTACACCGAATGCCATTCGGACTGTGCAATGCTCAGAGTACATTCCAACGCTGCATGATGAGCATATTCTCGGACTTGTTGCAGGAATGCATGGAGGTGTTTATGGGCGACTTCACGGTATCGCCGACTCGTTTGAAGCATGCCTGAACAACCTATCCAAGGTGCTTTGAAGAGATGTACCGATCTGAACCTAGTTCTTAATTTCGAAAAGTGTCATTTCATGGTGACCGAGGAATAGTATTGGGACACCTGGTCTCAAACAGAGAGGAATAGAAGTGGACAAAGCTAAAATAGATATAATTTCCTCCCTCCCTAACCCCATGACTATGCGGGAAGTTCGCTCATTCTTGGGGCACGCAGGCTTCTACGAAAGATTCATCAAAGACTTGACAAACTAGCCTCCCGCTGTCCAAACTGCTACTGAGAAAGATGCTGATTTCAACTTTGACCAATCTTGCATTGAGGCATTTCAAAAGCTTAAGCGCAAACTTACATCAGCACCCATCTTGCAAGCACCAAGCTGGGACCTGCCATTTGAACTCATGTGCGATGCATCCAATTCGGCCTGGGAGCTGTTCTCGGCCGAGAGCACGAGTCGACCAACCAGTGCATGTTATTGCATATGCATCTAGAACCATGGACCCGGCCCAGCAAAACTATACAACAACAACCGAGAAGGAACTTCGGCAATTGTGTTTGCCTTGGACAAGTTTCGCCCCTACCTTCTCGGGTCTAAGATCGTTGTATTCTCTCGATCACGCTGCTCTAAAGTTCTGTTGAAGAAGCCGGATGCCAAACCAAGACTGATCCGGTGGATGCTTCTTCTCCAAGAATTTGACTTGGAAATCAGAGACAAGAAAGGTGCCGATAATGCTTGCAGACCACCACCTAAGCAGGATTGAAGGAGAAGCGAACAACTACCCATCCGAGACGAGTTCCCGATGAGCAACTCCTGCATATCAAGTCGGCCCCACCATGGTTTTGCGGACATTTGTAACTTCGTAGCTACATCTCAATTTCCACCTATGGCATCTCGAACTTACAAGGAAAAGATCCGAAGTGATGCTAAGTACTACGTATGGGATGACCCTATCTATGGAGATTATGCAATGACAAAATCATCCGCAGTGCATTCCCCGAGACCGAGATCAAGTCGGTCCTTCATCTCTGTCACTCGGCCCCCAGGAGGAGGCCACTACGGCTCATCTCGGACTGCCAGAAAAAGTGCTTGATTGCGGCCTCTATTGGCCTTCCATTTTCGAGAGACGCTCATAAATTCGTCTCCACCTGCGACAGATGTCAAAAAAGGGGATGGCCCTAAGCCAAAGGCATGAAATGCCCCAAAGCAGCCCATCCTATTCTGTGAAGTCTTTGACGTCTGGGGCATAGATTTTATGGGACCATTCCCAATCTCCAATGGCTATTCATACATCTTGCTTGTCGTTGATTATGTATCAAGATGGGTGAAAGCCATTCCCACCGAAACCAATGATGCCAAGGTAGTAGTGGACTTTCTTAAGTCCAATATTTTTTTTTTTTTGCAGGTTCGGTGTTCCAAAAGCGCCATCGGTGACCGGGGAGTCACTTTTGTAATAGAGCCATGGCTTCCCTTCTTCAAAAAATATGGGGTAGCACACAGGATAGCCACAAAGATACCACCCCAAACTAATGGGCAAGCCGAGGTGTTTAACAGGAAATCAAGCATACACTGCAAAAGATGACAAATCCCAGCAGGAAGGACTGGAGCAGACTCCTTGAGGATGCTCTATGGGCACATAGAACAGCATCTCAGAACACCTCTCGGAATGTCCCCATACCGAGTTGTTTTTGGCAAGGCTTGTCATCTCCCCGTAGAGCTCGAACACAAAGCTTACTGGGCTGTCAAGCAATGCAACATGGCTTATGACCAAGCAGGAGAACATAGAAAGTTCCAACTTCAAGAACTAGATGAACTTCGCTTAGAAGCCTATGAAAATGCTAGGATCTACAAGCAAAAGGTAAAAAAATTTCATGATGATCAGATCCTGAGAAAAGATCTCCACATTGGCCAAAAAGTGTTGCTGTTCAACTCACGTTTAAAACTCATAGCGGGTAAGCTCAGTCCGGATGGGACGGACCTTTTGTTATTACTAACGTATTTCCCCATGGTGCGGTGCAGCTTAAGGAAGAACATACCAATCGCACCTTTCAGTCAACGGGCACCAAGTTAAACCATTCCTCGAAGGTCCAAAGACCGACAAGAAAAAACTTGGAGAATATGTCCTTGGTCAAGCCGACTCCACCAGATGGCAGTGCCTGAGGCCGACTTGGCCTATCCCTCCTATTTGGGCATTGAGGGCAATGCCGAGTTTAAGTGGGGGTTCGGGTTCTGTCCATTTTGGAACGGATCATCATGTCGCCCTTCTCTTCTCTAACTTTTCATTCCCCTCGACTTTCCATTTCGTTTTTTTTACAACACCTGACATATCATTTTAAGTTTCGTGAGTATCTTTTCTGCTTAAGTTCGTGTTTAATAAAAGAGCTCCCACGAAGTCTGCCACAGTAGAAATGATCCTAGTTTAGCAGAATTACGTGTCCAAAGAAAGAGAGGAAATCCCTTGCTGAGTCCGAGAGTCTAACAAAGCCAGTAGAAGGAACCTCTCTATTCTCGAGCAAAAGCTGCTCTGCGTGAAGGGAGCCAAACCTCTGGGTCCCAGGTGCTAAATGGTGAAAATGGGAAGAGGGAGCCTTCAGGGTGAAGGAACAGAATCAGCCAGCGTGAGAATTTGAGCCTTGCAACAGAGACAGCTTACACTCTGCCATCTCTCTTCCTTCGAGTGATTTTTGCAAGCATGATAATTGTGTGTGCTGAACTTTGCCTTAACTCTCTGGATACAACTGATTTACACATGCAGGAATGAAATGATCTAGGCCATATTTCTTATGAGCTCAGAGCCAAATAAGCTGTCCAAAACATAGATGTCCCTTGTCACCCCTTTTGAGCCTAAATTGACCACTTTTCTTGCAGCTCACCACAAGCCAAGGCCAGAAAAAAACCATTCTTACCTCACCCTCGAGAAGCCGAGGAGCCGTGGAATCGTCTTGGGAGTGAGTTAAAATCAAGTGTGGGGGAAGTCTAGGGAGCTGAAGTCGACCAGAAAGCAGCCAAAGGCTCGGAAAAAAAGAAAGAAAGAAGGAAATGGAATGAAAGAAAAGAAAAGAAAGTACATAAAAATAGGAAACAGGCAGCTAGAATGAATGAGCTGAAATAAACAAAGATCAGCAACCTGCACAAGTAAAAGAAAGATAGAATGAAAAACAGCGAGTAAATAAAGATCGAAGGAGACCACAGAACGAGGACCGACCTCATACTGATTGCACTCACTCCCCCATGCTCCTCTCTCCCCCGTGGGTTCTGAAGCTAGTCTTCTTACATCTGTCCGACCCATAACCTCAACCTCGCTACAAGCCAGAAAAAGTCCTAGTGATCATAACTGCTGTGTTTTGCAGGTGGAAAAGGAGAGCTCTGTCAAGATATGGCAACACCAATCCCATGCAATGCCGAGTGAAAACACAGCCCATACTTGAGAGAAGTGAGAAAGTGGAGCACATGAGTAAAAGTTCCACACTCTGGGGCACCCTTTCACAATTGGAAACCATGAAGGCCTTTGAGAACCAAAGGAAGTAACTCCCCGACTGCACGAACGCTTTGAGCCGAGATGAAAAGAGACCGACTCTGTAGAGTCAGCCAAGGAAATCGAACGGAAATTCTCTCGCTTAAGTCGCCCTTAAATTGAAGTCGTATGTTTTGCCCAGAGTGCAAAAAAGGCTAAGTGTGGGGGGTTTGATGGGTCATAAAATGCACATCCTAAGTGAACCTAAGAAGGGCACCATTGAGCAACTCACGAGCTTAAAGATAACTGTTAGCTAAAATCCAAATTAATGGCCAAAACTCAAGTAAAACATAAGTTGTGCCTAATCAAGATTCTTAGCTAACTATCTCTTCATTGCAGGTTCAGGTGACCGGCCGAAAGTACAAGCCGAGAGTATCTCAGCCAGGCCAAGACTCGGCCGTGCAGGAACCGAAGTCGGGAAGAGCCACGCGAACTCCACGTCAGCAACAATATCCACCTGGACCTAGCTCGCCCACGTCACTACTGGTGCAACTAATACGCATGTCACAGCAAGGGTAGAATAGGAGATGCACATGTAATTCTGTTAGCATCGTTAGCTGTGCCTTCTCTTGTATAAATAGATAGAACTCTGATAGAATAGGGGCTTTTTGGCATTCAAAGTTTTCCCGCGCCCATTATCTCTGTCCTTCTCTAAAACTCTCTCATCCATTCACGGTGGTTCACGGTGTTTTCAATGGCGTTTCTCTCGATCGAGGAAATGCAAGCTAGGAATTGAGAAGCCGAAGATTATCAGAGGAGACCGATTGGAGTTCCAACGCACTCTGGTGGATCCGAACCTCGATCTCTAGCTAGCAGAGGTGAACCATCACCGTCATCCATGGCGATCGTTGTGGATGATGAAACCATCGAAATCCAGGCCCTGTGTTTGTATTCTGTTTCAGTATTATGAGTATTTTCTGAGTTCTGAACTCTATTGCATTCCTGATGTTCAATTTCCATTGTTGTGTCGCGATTGCATCTGGTAATGGAACAATGTTAAACTAAGCCGATTGGAACTGGTTTAACTAATTCAGTAGAAAATCACTTAACGACAATTAATTGAGATTCTAAAATCAGCTTGAACTTAATCTCTACCAACAGATGAGGTAACGATTGTGTAAATCCTCGGTATGGCATGAGATGGACCTATGGCGATTGTCATAAGACTAACAGAGGCTGATATGGACTGTAATTGGAGTGATTGAACCAGAAACCTTGGATATTGGAACTGAAAATGGACACAGTATTAATGGTAGTCTTAGAAGTAGTATTCAGCATATTAGTTAATTTCAACTCTGTTGTAGTTAATCCGCATTCTGAATTACTCCCCTTATTTACTGCTTTTCGAGTCTGAGATAGAGGCCGTTCTCTGTAGCGTCGTGTGTACTCAGCCAAGACCGAGCCGGATCGTCTCCGCCGAGATCGACTCGGCCTAGTTTTTGCCGAATGCAACTCGGCCAGTGCTGAGGCAAGTCTGTGACTTACAATCAGATTCCGATTTTTGTTTACCGCCTATTGAAACATCCATTGAACGCACTGTGTCCTTGAGAAGAATGACCTAGGGTTAGCTATGCTATAGTTAGCTTTAGTATCTGATGAAGTGTTTAAAACGACACGAAAAAGGCTTTATCAATCACCACGCCTACACCATGGTTTGTCGACATCTACAACTTTGTAGCAGCATCTTAGTTCCCACCAGAGGAATCTTAGCTATACAAGGAAAGACTACAAAATGATGCCAAATACTACATATGGGATGATCACTACCTATGGAGACTTTGTAACAACCAAGTTATTCGTAGGTGCATTCCTGACACCGAGATCAATTCGGTCCTCTAGTTTTGTCCTGAAGCACTTGGAGGTGGCCACTATGGATCAACTCAGACTACCAAGAAAGTAGTAGATTGTAGGTTCTATTGGCCTACCATTTTTAGCGACACCTATCAATTCGTCTCCACATGTGAAAAATGCCAAAAAGCTAGAATGACCATTAGTAGAAGGCATGAGATGCCCCAGCAACCCATACTATTTTGTGAAGCCTTTGATGTTTGGGGTATCGACTTCATGGGGCCATTCCCAGTCTCCAATGGGTACTCTTACATTTTGCTGGCCGTAGATTACGTGTCAAGATGGGTAGAGGCCATAGCCACCAAAACCAATGATGCCAAGGTTGTAGTGGACCTTTTGAAGTCCAATATCTTCTATCGGTTTGATGTGCTGAAAGTGCTCATAAGTGACCAAGGCAATCACTTCTGCAACAGAGCCATGTCCTCCTTACTCCACATGTATGGGGTGGTGCATAGAATTGCCACAACCTATCACCCTAGACCAATGGCCAAACTGAAGTTTTCAATAGGGAAATAAAGAAAACGCTGCAAAAGATATCCAATCCCAGTAGGAAGGACTGGAGCCGACTCCTTGAGGACGCTCTTTGGGCACATAGAACTGCATACCGAACTTCATTAGGGATGTCTCTCTACTGGATTGTCTTCAGTAAAGCCTGTCATCTTCTTGTGGAAATAGAACACAAAGCTTACTAGGCAGTTAAATAGTGCAATCTAGACTATGACCAAGCAGGGAAGTAGAGACAATTCCGGCTACAAGAACTAGACGAACTTCGCTTGGAAGCCTATGAGAACTTTCGAATCTATATGCAGAAAGTCAAGAAATTTCATGATCAATAGATCTTGAGGTAAGAGTTCCGAGTCGGCCAAAAAGTACTGCTATTCAATTCACGTTTTAAGCTCATAGCAGGTAAGCTTCGTTCTAGATGGAATGAACCTTTTGTTATCACTAATGTTTTTCCCTATGGTGCAATAGAACTAAAGGATGAAAACACCAACAACACCTTCCAGGTCAATGGGCATCAAATTAAGCTATATCATGAAGGTCCAGCACCAATAGTAGGCGACATGGAGACCATCTCACTAGTAGAACCAACTCTGCCAGATGACACACCTTGAGCCAGTTTCATGAACCCCTCGGAATTCATGCCATGCATTAGGGACAATGAAACATTTAAGTGTGGGGGGGATTGCATGGCCCTTTAAGGCTTGCTAAATTTTGTGCTTGAAATTTTGTTTTGTTCTTGAAAGTGAAAACTCCATGCCGACTCAACTCTGACTGTTTATATTTGTTTGTTATATCTGTTCTAACTTTGGTTTTTGTTTATGTCTTATTTTTCCTTTTTGTGTTCATTTCAGTTCAATTTTTCATTTTAAAGTCATTTTCCCTTTGTTTGTTTGTTTTAAATAAAAAGGTTGTTCAAGCCGAGTTCATGCCGACTCCGACCCCATCTTGGCCAGATCTAGACCAACTTCGGCTCGGCCTAACCAATTTCAACTCTCATTTGTAAATTTTGCTTTTGTTTTTCTTAACTAAACTTTGAACTTAGATTGCTGAGAAAAATTCCTAGCAAAAAAAAAAGAATTTGACACAATTTCTTTAATTATTGGATGAGTTAGTAGAAAGCAATTCAGAACCTTAGAGGGTAGATCTTTCAAGCTTGACAGGGAATGAAATTTTTGCATCCTTAGGCAGTAGGTGATTGAAAAACAAAAAAGATAGACCATTAGTGGTAGAGTAATTGATCGTGTGAGGATTCTTGAGCCTATGTACATATAGATGGCTTTGTACCATGCCATTCTCTCTTTCTTGTGTGATTTTTGCATCCATGATAGCTGTGTATTCTAGATTTTGCCTTGACTCTCTAGATATATATCTGGTTTCACATGTAGGAATGAGATGATCTAGGCCATGTTTCAATAAGCCTCGAGCCAAATGGTCCTACCTTGTAAAGTTTATCCCTTGTTTACCCCCTTTGAGCTTGAAGGACCATTCTTTTGTGATAGCTCATTACAAGCCAAGGCCAGAAAACCCATGATTACCCTCAACCTTAGGGGATAAAGGAGCTTTGGAATTGTTTTGGCAGTAAGTTATGATCAAGTGTGGGGGAAGCACCAGGGAGCAAAGTAAGAATAATGTATGCTAAAGGGCTAAAAAAGAAAAGCAAGAAACAAGTGCAGGGAAACAAAAGAAAAATAAAAGAAGCAGCAAAAAGCCATTAGCTATAAACAAAAACATAGCACCAAGTTGCAAAGAACAAAAAGGAAAAGAAAAAAAATGGAAAAAAAATGAAAAAGGGGAAGAAAAGAAGCAAACAAGAAAAGTCTTCAGAATGAACCACAATATCCTGGGATGTCCCTCATACTGACGAACTTACTCCCCATTGCTCCTCTCTTCCCTACGGTTAGAAAAACTCACCTTTCCATCCTATATCATCCCATTAGCCCTGGCCCCATTACAAGCCGAAAGAAAGTCCTTTTGATCAATTCTGCATGTGTTTTTGAAGGTGTGGAAGGAGAGACCAATCAAGTTTGGTAATACCAGTTATATGGGATGTTGAGTGTATATAGAAGCCCAAACACTTGAGAGGCTGAGAGAATATGTTCCTAAGAGAGAACTCTGTCACTCTCGATCGTCCTTTGATGTTTGTAGGTCATTTAATTGCCTTAGGTATAGGAAGAGTAGTTTTTGCAGATTGCTTGAGCATCTCAACTCTTGGGGCGAAGGAATGTTGACTCTGTTTCCATTCAGAGCTTAAGAAATTTATTTGAAAATTCGTTTCTCTTTTAAAAAAATCTTCCTTATGTTGAACTCTTATTTTGCCTAGGAGTGCAAAAGTGTAAGTGTGGGGGTTTGATGAGTCATATTTTATACACCTTACAAGGACCTAAGATGAGTGTTTATGGACCTAGAAATAGGGAAAGTATAAATCTGTGCTAACTTGAGGATCTTAGCTTATAAAAGAATTTATTTTTTTCTACAAGCCAAATTGATCTTAGCCTATCAAGAGAGTCTCGACCCAAGTAAGTCGTCCTGGCCAAACCGACTTCTTCCCGGATCGGCCGACTCTGTGGTCCAACAGCCCAATAAGGAGTGGCCTACTGCACTGTCCATGTAGGCAACCTAGCTCAGGTGCCACTACAACTTCAAGCCAGCTCAACTGCCATGTCACTCTTGAAGAAGCTTGCAGCGCAAGCTACGCAAGGGTAGAATAGGAATTATACTATGTAATTCAGTTAGGAGTTCTTTAGCATGCACGCGTTCAACAAGTCCAGCTCCTATATATATAGTAGGAGCTGGGCACGTTTAATGGTTGTTGAATTCATACTCAATTTTCATCTCCATTGTTATCCATTCTATCACTCTCATTTTCACATTTACGATGGTTCACGGTGCTCGTATTGGTGTTTCTCTCGATTGAGGAAGCACAGGTCAAGGACTAAGAGGTCGAAGGTTGTCAGAGGGGACTTCTTGGCTTGCCACCGCACTTTGGTGGACTTGATCCTCAGCGCCTTGGCTAATAGAGGTGAACCATCGCTATTCGACCATGGCGATCGTCATGGAAGACGGAGCCACTGAATTCACACCCTGTGTTTGTATTTCATTCTTAATAATATGAATAGTTCTGATTCCAATTTCATGTTTGCGATTCCTGCACTTTAATCAGCTTCAAGATTGCATATAATAATGTGGATAACGTTGAACTAGACCGATTGGAACCGGTTTAACAGCTTTAATAGGTAATCAATTAGAAAACCTAATAGAGAACCTAAAATCAACTCTGAACTTAATCCCTACCAACTGATGAGGTAGCGATTGTGTAAATCCTCGGTATGGCAATGGACAAATATTTGGCAATTGTCATAAGAAAACCTAAGGTTGATATGGAATGTGAATTTGAATGAACAAACTAGAATTGATTCGATTTTTAAGGCTTAGTATGAACATAGTAGTAGTAGTAGTAGGAGTAGCTAGTTTAGCTGCATTTGGATTCGTAGTTAAATTGTTGTTTCATTCTTAATCCATAACCAAACCCCATATTTCCTGCATTTTAGTCCGAAACAGAGTAAGTCCAACTCTGTTGTGTTTGTTAGCACTTAGTCGAGACCTTGTCGGATAAGACTCTACCGAGTCCATATCGAACTAGTCTCTGCCGAGAGCAACTCGACATCTAGCCGAGAGTGAGTCTGCTTTCTACACTTGAGTTTTGTATCACTCAGTTTTCACATAAAGTCATAATTGAGCGCACTGTGTCCTTGAGAAAATTCAACCTAGGGTTGACTATGCTATAGTTAGCTTTAGTTTATTTGATACACGTTGAGACGACTAAAAACGAGTTTATGATTCACCTAGCCATGTATTGCCAGAAGATGGTGGCATACATCTATGATGACAAAGTCCTGATCCACTGCATCCAAAATAGCTTGATTGGAGCAGCGCTCAACTGGTATGTCAACTTGGAACGAGGGTGCATTAAGACACGGAAGGATCTCGTCGAAGCCTTCTTGAAACAATACATGTATAACGAAGACATGGCGCCGGATCGCTCTTGGCTCCAGAACATGGTCAAGAAAGAACAAGAAGGCTTCAAGGAATATGCCCAGAGGTGGCGCGATCTGGCAGTGCAAGTCCAGCCACCGATCACAAAAATGGAGATGGTTACAATGTTTATTGATACCCTCCTCCTCTGTATTATGATAGGGTGGTAGGAAACGTCGCCTCCAATTTCACTGACTTGGTGGTGGTGTGCGACAAAATTGAGTTAGGCATTCGAGGAGGGAAGTTTGCCCAAACGAGCAATAATGCAGGCTTTGTCAAGAAACCCGTGTTGGAAAAGAAGAAAGGTGAGACCAATGTCGTATTGGTCAAGCCAGTCTTCCACCAGAAGAAGGCGAACGCCCCCTCGTACTCAACCTAGATTCAAGTAGGATCAAAGTCAACGACAACGCCACCAATACCATACATCCCCCCGTGTCAGCCGCGAGCCGATGCCGGGGCAGCCATTGGTATAAGGCCAGTTCAGCAAAGCACGAAGAAGACCGCCTAGGATGCTAGCCCCAATTCCCATGGCCTACACTAAGCTGCTTCCTCTCCTGCTAGAGTAGAAACTAGTAGAGATAGTCCTCCGAAACCCCTTGAGCCTCTTTTATCTGAGGAGCTATGACCCTAAAACCAGATGCGACTACCATGGTGGGGCCGTAGGGCATGCTACCGAAAGGTGTTGGAGTCTAAATCCAAGACCTACTAAACGGTGGTCTGCTCAAATTTTAGGACCAAGGACTCAATGTACAGAGCTATCCTCTTCTGGCCCACAGAGGCATGGCGATCAATGCAATAAGCCACGAAAACAAGGATGAGGCTAAGGGAACTAGCAGAAGAAAAGGGAAAGGGATCACTACCAGGCATGCGGTGGATTCAGTCAGCCAGGTGCAGGAAGGATCCTACTCGAATCAGCTAAATAAAGTTGTTGCCACTACAATTACGTATATAGAGGGAAATGGTAACCCTCACCCAAAATCTTTAATCATATGTTATAACTCGGCCTCTCAATCCAGAGTCCCATGGAGGTACACGACGGGGGAAACTTGACACACCCAACAATAAGAGAAAATCTAGCCGCTAAGGTCACTAACATAGCCGGGACTGGAGGGATAACAAGAAGTGGAAGGATCTTTGCCCCAGAAGGCCTACAGAATAAGGACCCGGTGCTTGTGAAAGAAGAAAAAGCAACAGAAGAACCCAAGAAGGTGGTGACAAAGGAGGAAGCACACGAATTCCTCAAAATGATCTATTACAATGAATATGAAATGCTAGATCAGCTATATAAGACACCAGCACGAGTTTCATTTCTTTCATTATTAATCAACTCAGAAGGTCATTGTGAGCTCCTTTTAAAGGTGTTGAATGATGCTGATGTACCATAGGATATCACACCCAAAAAGTTTGGGGGCATCATCAACAACAATACCGCAAGCCGCCACCTTTCCTTCTCTAAGGAAGAGGTCCTGGCCGAAGGCAAAAGCCAAAACAACCCCTCCATATCATAGTCAAATACAGAAGCTACATGATAGCAAAGGTGTTGATAGACAATGGGTCCTCGCTCAGTGTCATGCCAAAAGCCACGCTGGACAAATTATATTTCCCCAGCGCCACTTTGAAGAGCAGTACTGATGAGCAGGTTTTCAGTCGTCTTACATGCCTCAAATAAATACTAAAGCTAACTATAGTATAGCTAAACCCTAGGTCGATTCTCTCATGGACACAATGTGTTAAATTGTGACTAAGTGTAGAAATCAGAGTTTGTGCAGAAAACACTAAGTATTGTAGAATGCCAACTTGATATCTGTCGGCCAGTATGTGAAAATACTGACTTCACCTCAGTGACGCTAAGGCCGACCTGCTCTCGGCAATCCAATCTTGGCTAACAGGGAACCGATCTGGTTTCGACCGAGAGTAACTTAGACGCGACGGAGTCGGTTTGACTCGGTCTCGGACTCTGGAAAAATAGTAAAATGGGGATTTTTGTGTTTAAGAGTAGGAAATAAACTAAGTGTAGAAAAGTATGCTAAACTAATCTATACTAACTACTGTACAAATTTAGAAATCAACACACAACAGTTTACCATTCCTACTCAGAATTATACTCCGAAACAACCTTAGATTCTTACGACATTCGCCGAACATTTGTCCATTGCCATACCGAGGATTTACACAATCGCTACCTCAACAGTTGGTAGGTAGTATGTACTTGGTTGATTTTAGGTTATGTACGTAATCAGATTATTAAACCAATTCATCTGGCCCTAGTCTAATGTGATCTACCTCTAACAATGTACAATCGTGGCAAGGTTAAAGCACAAGTGATATAATCAAAGTCAGAATTGCAAACCAATTATATTATTGAAAATAGAGTCGAACACAAAGGTGAGAATTCAGCATTTTCTAGAGAATTCAACGATCTCCATGGCAAATACTATTGCCAGTAGCTCTTTCTCCGTAGTCGTATAGTTTATCTAGGCCAGGTCCATGGTCCGAGATGCATAGGTGATCACGTGTGCCAGCTGGCCGACTCCGTCTCGTTGGCCAAGAACGACTCCGAGGATCGAGTTAGATGCGTTGCACATTAGCTCGAATGGGAGCTCCCAATTAGGTGCTTGAAGGATTGTCATGAATGTCAATTTTGGTCTTTAAATCTTCAAAGGCTTGTATGCATTCTTTGTTGAAGACAAACTCCATATCTTTTTGTAGTAGTTTGGACAGCGACAAGGTGGTTTTGCTAAAGTTCTTGATAAAATGAACAAACCTCTTGCACTAAAGCGGGGTTAGGGAAAGATGTGATGATGTAAATCTTGGCTTTATCAACCTCAATCCATCGACTCGATACTAGGTGGCTGAGTAGAATCCCCTTTGTTACCATGAAGTGGCATTTTTCAAAGTTTAACACCAAGTTGGTTTCTATGCACCGCTTTAGTACTCGGGCCAGATTTTCTAGACATGCATCTAAAGTGTTTGCATACGCCATGAAGTCATCCATGAACACCTCTATGCAATCCTCCAATAAATCTGAGAAAATGCTCAACATGCATCTCCGGAACGTGCTTGGGGCGTAGCAAAGTCCAAACGGCATCCTAGTGTAAGCAAATGTGCCGAAAGGACAGGTGAAGGTATCTACATGTATCTGGAATATCCGTCAAGGCGCGATGTGTATCTACATGTATCTGGAATATCCGTCAAGGAAGCAGTAGTGGGACTTCCCGGCCAGCTTCTCTAGGACTTGGTCTAAGAATGGCAGAGGAAAATGGTGTTTGTGGGTTGTTTGGTTTAGCTTCCTATAGTCAATGCACACTCGCCAGATGTTTTGAACTCGCACCAGTTCATCATTCTGGTTCTTCATCACGGTCATCCCAAACTTCTTGGGTACTACCTACACTGGACTGACCTGGTTGCTATTTGAAATTGGATAAATGATTCCAACAGTGAGTAGCTTAGTAACTTCTTTCTTTACTATATCTAGGATGGTTGGGTTTAGTCTCCTTTGTTGTTGCCTTACAGGGCGTGCTTCTTCCTCCATCAAGATTCTATGCATGAAGATGGAGGGATTTATTCTTGGAAGGTCAGATAATTTCCACCCTATAGCCTTCTTGTGTTGTCTGAGGACCTGCAATAATTTCTCCTCCTGTTCCCGGTGAAGGTTGCTGGCAATTATGACCAGGAATTGTTGTTCATCGCCTAGGTAGGCGTACTCAGATGGTCTGGTAGTAGCTTTAACTTAGTGCGTGGTTTTGATGGAGAGACATCACCTATTGGTCTGGAAATTGTTTGCTTGACTTGGTTAAAGTTTGGTACTTGGGTTGTCGGCATGACTTCGGCTTCTGATTGCTCCTCATGCTAATTGGCCGACTCTGTTTCGGCTTTGATCTCGGCTTGCTTCCAGTCTTCTTTGGCTGCATTGGTGTCGGCTCTTGGCTACATCGTCTAGTCGGACTTAGCCTTAGTTCTTGTGACCGACGTGCTTTCGGTCTTCATCCATTCTCGGCCTATGCTGGTTGTTGTTTCGTGGTCCCAGCAACTTGGACTTCTACATGTTTTGAACACTCTGGTTTTTCATTCTTG
Organism: Mucuna pruriens; assembly: GCA_025330945.1. Taxonomy (NCBI): domain Eukaryota; kingdom Viridiplantae; phylum Streptophyta; class Magnoliopsida; order Fabales; family Fabaceae; genus Mucuna; species Mucuna pruriens. The sequence goes on along the minus strand of JAENHJ010000055.1, from coordinate 684,240 downwards.
CGAACTTGGTCAAATAAATCAATACTTTTAGAGTCGTGATCCAAGTGTTCAAAGGCAGTAGTAACTTTTGCGAAGTTGGAAAGGTCATGTACTTCCTAAGGTTCATCATAGTCAGTTTCCTCAAACACAGATCCCAAGCAATTGAGTACATCAGTATTTCCAGCAACTTGGAAGAATTCGATACTACCAGTGTCTGCTTGCATATGCTCTTCGACAAGTTCATCGATCAACTCAATTCCAAAGAGTGAGGTGTCCTCAACGAGGTGCTTGATAGATTCGAAAATGTTGAACTGCACCAGAGTGTCACCAAACTTCATTGAGAGTGTTCCAGCATGTACATCAATCATAGTCCTAGCGGTCATTAGAAACAGTCGGCCAAGGATCAAGGTAGACCTTTTTCCTGGTGTTTCATCCTCCATATCCAGAACATAGAAGTCACCTGGGAAGATTACTTCATCAACTTGGACCAGGACGTCTTCAAGAACACTTAGGGGCTGGAAGATGCTTCTATTTGCCAACTGTATGGTCATCCCGGTGGGTTCTAGGTCTCCGCAATTCAAGGACTTGTAGATTGACATCAGCATGACGTTTATTCAAGCTCCTTAGTCCAGCATGGCATCGGCAAAGGTATAATCGCCAATGGTGCATGGGACCAAAAAGATTCCAGGGTCTTGACATTTCTTTGGCAAGGCTTGTCTTGTGCCGGCAATGAGGTTGTCATTTCTGGTTAGTGCCGACACTATCCCTCCTAGTTCCACCCCTCTCTTCATCTTCTTCCTCTTATGCACACATAACTCCTTAAGGAATTTTGCATACTTGGGGATCTGCTTAATGGCATCCAGGAGTGGGATATTGATCTCCACCTTCCAAAACATCTTTAGCAACTCTTCATCAGATTCGAGCTTCCTTGTTGAGAGTGTCCAACTTGGAAATGGCACTGGAATGGGTTTAGCCTACTGTTGTGCTTGTGAGTCAGCATCTTGCTTTGACTCAGTGCCAGTGGATTTCGGTTTCTGCTGGGGTGCTTCTTGTAATTCTCTTCTCAGTGATACTACGCTCGCATTACCTCTTGGATTTTGAATTGTTTGTAAGGGGAGGTTCCCAAATCCGGCCGACTGTAACTGACTTATAGAGTTGGCTAGCTGGCCCACTTGCATCTTTAGATCTTGGATAGTGGCGCTCATATTTTGCTGGAATTGCAGGTTATTGGAGCTCATGGTCTGCTGGAACTCCAGGTTGCTTGCTACTAACTGCTTCACCATATCCTCCAAAGATAGTGAGTTACCTGGTATCTTGGATTCGGTTGTTGGTAGCTGCCTTGTCTCTAAGGCATGCTTTGGTTTGAACTGAATGTTTAAGCTGCATACGATCCTTGATTTGGACTCGACTAGTATGGTGGTCGTCCGAATTATTGGCCTTCAAATGGTCGATTTGCATACGGCTGCTTCTCGTACTGGTAGCCACCTATTGATCCAACACTTTTAGGATGGCCCGGCTCAATTTCTTGCAATGTAGGGCACATGCCAATAGGGTGCTCCACTAAAGTACATATACCACATGCTTTTACAACTGCAATGGGTTGGTGTTGGCTGATGGCAAGTTGTCTCACCAATGATGTCAGCTCAGTCAACTGATTCTCCAATCTCGGATTGTCAATCGTACCGACTTCATTCACCATTCTAGGTTCTATGGTTCATCTAGTTCTGAACTTGTAGTGTCAATCATGCTTCGGTCCATTGCCATACCAAGGATTTACACAATTGCTACCTCAATAATTGGCATGGAGTATGTACTTGGTTGATTTTAGGTTCTTTACCTAATCAGATTATTAAACCAGTTCCAATCGACTTTAGTCTAACGTGATCTACCTTTAAAATGTGCAATCGTGGCAAGGTTAAAGTAGATGAAAGCATAGGTGATATAATCAAAGTCAGAATTGCAAACTGATTATATTATTGAAAATAGAATCGAATACAATGGTGAGAATTCAGCGTTTTCCAGAGAGTCTGCCTTCCATGACGATCGCCAATGGAAGGACGGTAGTGATGCACCAGTGATGGCCAGACGTTGAGGTTTTCGTCCACTAGAGTGCGTCGGCTATACCGAGTGATCACCTCTGACAACTTCCAGCTTCCCAAATCCTAGTTCTGTACCTCCTCGATCGAGAGAGACACCTTACTGAAGCTTTGTGTACCATCGTGCAAGCTTGGAACGTCTGCAATCGCTGAAGGTGCTAGGTCTAGAATCTCATTGTTTTTTCCACCCGAAGACATGGCCTAGCGTTCTCTATTTATACACAAGTTGGGCAGCTATGGCGCAGCCTAATCCTAATAGATTACAAATTTGAATTACTGATTACAGATTCCTCAATCCTAGGAGATTACAAATTCCTCAATCCTAGGAGATTATAGATTCCTCGATCCTATCATAATCATATATGTATTGCAGATTCCTAATTTTTATCATAATCATATCTGCATTACATATTCCTTAATTCTAGCATAATCATATATGTATTCCAGATTCTTTAATTCTAGCGTAATCATATCTGCATTACAGATTCCTTAATTCTAGCATAATCACATCTGCATTACAAATTCCTTAATTCTAGCATAATCATATCTGCATTACAAATTCCTTAATTCTAGCATAATCATATTTGCATTCTTGCCGAAGTGATTTTAGCCACTAAGAAGGCTAGTCTGGCTGGGGACATAGCAAGAGAAATGCATCCAAAAAGGGTTGAAAAAGGAAAGAAAGAAAAATAAGTGCAAGATGAAACAAAGAAAGGGATAGCAGCTAAAATTTACAAGCTGTAGCAAAAATACAGCACAAAGCTGTAAAACAAGAAGTGAGAAAAAGAAGAAAAGAAAAGTGGAAAAAAGGAAACAAAAGTAGTGAGAAAGAATGCTCTTAGTAGAACCACAATGTCTTGTGGGATTCCCTCCATACTATGAACTCATTCCCCATTGCTCCTCCCTTCCCTAAGGTTATTAAAGCTCACTTACCATCCTGTATCCTACCCTTAACCTTGGCCATGTTACAAGCCGACAAGAAGTCCTAGTGATCATGATTACATGTGATTTTGAAGGTGAAGAAGGAGAGGCTAGTCAAAGTTCGGTAGTGGCAGTTGCATGGGATGTTTGAGTGTATATACAATCTCAAACACTTGAGAGATTGAGAGAATATGCCTTCAGAGAGAACTCGATCACTTCTCGGTTACTCTTTAATGTTTGTAGGTTGTTTATTTTCTTTGGGTGTGGAGAAAGTAACTCTCATAGATTGCTTGAAAATCTGGATTTTGGGATGATTGCATGTTTGATCTGTTTGTCAAACTTGAAAAACTCATTTGAAAACATATTTTCTCTTTCAATTTCCTTGAAATCTGATTTTGCCCAAGAGTGCAAAAGTGTAACGGTGAGGGTCTGATAAGTCATATTTTATACACCTCACAAGGGCTTAAGATGGGTATTATTAAGACTGTTTAGTGACTAAGAGTTCTGTCTTAGTTAAGATTCGAATTATGGGCCTAGAAATAGGAAAAATATAAATTTGTGCTAAAATGAGGATTTTAACTAATAAAAGATTTGACTTGTTTTGTTGGCCTGAAAGTCGAGAGTATCTCGGCCCAAAAAGAGCATCTTGGCCCAAAAGAAGCGGTCCCGGCCAGAACCAATATTAGCAGTAGAAATCACTCCAACAAACAAGGAACAATGCGTGATTATAGGAAGAGTAAAATAGGAAATATGTGATTTGGGTAACTTAGCTAGAAATTTGTTAGAATCAAGGAAATATGTAATTCGGGCAACTTAGCAAGAAATTTGTTAGGATCAGAGAAATATGTAATTCGGGTAACTATGCGAGAAATTTGTTAGGATCAAGGAAATATGTAATTCGGGTAACTATGCAAGAAATCTACCAGGATCAAGGAATCAACGATTTTGTAGGATTAGATTTAGATTTAGTTGCAGTTGCCCTGCATGTATATAAGAGCATGCCTTGGCACATTTCAGAGTGTGGAAAAACAGTGGAGTTCTAGACCTAGCACCGTCAGCAACTGCAGACATTCCAAGCTAGCATGGTGGTACACGAAGCTTTAGTACGGTGTCTCTATCAATCAAGGAGGTACAGGACTAGGATTTGGGAAGCTGGAAGCTGTCGGAGGTGATCGCTCGGTATAGCCAACACACTCTGGTAGACAGAAACCTCAACATTTGGCCATCACTGGTGCACCACTACCGTCCTTCCAAGGTGATCGTTGTGGAAGGCGGACTATCTCGAGAATGCTGAATTCCCACCTTTGTATTCAATTCTAATTTCAATATTATAACTGGTTTGCAATTCTATCTCTTAATTATAATTCCTGCTCTTTAATCTACTTTTGACTTTGCCGCGATTGCACATTATTAGGAGTAAATCACGTTAGACTAGGACCAAATGGAACTAGTTTAATAATCTGATTAGGTAGAGAACCTAAAATCAACCAAGTACATACTCCCTGACAACTGATGAGGTAGCGATTGTGTAAATCCTCAGTATGACAATGGACAAATGTTTGGCGATTGTCGTAAGAATCTAAGGTTGATTCGGAGTATAATCCTACGTAAGAAAGGAAAACTATTATGTGTTGATTCTTGAATTAGTACGGTAAGTTAGTATAAAATAGTATAGTTTACTTTTTTGCACTTAGTTTATTTTCTGTACTTAAACATAAACCCCCTATTTACTGCTTTCTAGAGTCTGAGACCGAGTCAGTTCAACTCCGTCGCGTCTATCCGAGACCGAGTAGGCATTCTGCACTAAATGTTTTCTACATTAACTTTGATTTTCACACTTAGCACAATCTGAACACATTGTGTCCTTGAGAGAATCGACCTAGGTTAGCTATACTATAGTCAGCTTTAGTATTTATTTGAGGCGTGTAAGATGACTAAAAACCCATTTATCAACTAAGTCCTCTCTACTCGAGAAGTGTGGGGTGGTGCATCAAGTTGCCACAGCATACCATCCCAAACAAATGGCCAAACTGAACTATTCAATAGGGAAATCAAGAAAATTTTGCCAAAGATGGCAAATCCCAACCGGAAAGACTGGAGTCGACTCCTTGAGGATGCTTTATGGGTACACAAAATAGCATACCAAACTCCGTTTGGGATGTCTCCCTACTGATTGTCTTCGGTAAAAGCCCGCCACCTGCCAGTTGAAATAGAACATCGAGCTTACTAGGTAGTCAAGTAGTGCAATATGGCTTATGACCAAGTTGGTAAAGAAAAGAAACTCCAGTTGCAAGAACTGGAGGAGCTCTACTTGGAAGCATGCGAGAACTCCCAAATCTACAAGCAAAAGGTCAAACAATTCCATGATAGCCTGATCCTGAGGAAGGAGTTTTGAGTCGGCCAGAAAGTGCTTTTGTTCAATTCTCGCTTAAAGCTCATCGTCGGTAAGTTCCATTCTAGATAGGATGGACCATTTGTTATCACTAATGCTTTTCTCTATGGTGCAGTTGAATTAAAAGATGAAGCAACAAACAATACCTTTCAGGTCAACGGGCATCAACTAAAGACTTTCCATGAAGGTTCGACACCGATAGTGGGTAAGATGGAGAGCATTTGGCTAATGGAACTGACCATATCAGATGGCACACCTTGAGCAAAGCCTCATAATCCCGTCAATGTTCATGTCATGCATTGAGGGCAATGCATCATTTATGTGTGGAGGGAGGGTGTAGTTAATTCGAGTTTGCTTTGATCAGACTCTGACTTTGTGTGTGTGCGTTGCATGCAGCCGAGTCCATGCCAACTCCATTTTGTTGTTTTCTGTTTTCTGTTTTCTATTTTTCATTCTCAATATCTGTGTTGTTTTGATTTCTGTTTTAAGTTCTGTCCTTTTTCATTTTCGTTTTTGTTTAGCTTAATTGTTTCGATTTTTTGATTTCTGATTGAGACAAAAATGCTTTGAAATTTTTTTTAATGGATTTCTTTAGGCAGTAAGTGACTGAAAATTGAAAAAATAAACCATTAGTGACAAAGCAATTTATCCGTATGAGAATTTTTGAACCTTGTATATAATAATGGCTTTGCATCTCACCATTCTCTTCTTTCTTGTGTGATTTTTGCACCTATGTGACAGATTACTCCAGGTTTTTTCTTGACTCTCTTGATACTTCTTGTTTCACATGCATGAGTGATATGATCTAGGCCATTTTTCTTTACAAGCTACTAGCTGAATGGACCTACCTTGCAAATTGAATCCCTTGTTCACCCTCTTTGAGCCTATATAACCATTATTTCTGATATGATAGCTCATTACAAGCCCAAAACCTGAAAAACCATGATCAACCTCAACCTTTTGGGGTTAGAGGAGCTTTGGAATTGTTTTGGGAATAGGTCTCGCATAAGTGTGGGGGTGACACCTGGAGACATTGGGAAAGCGGTACGTAAGGAGTAGTGTTGTGAAAAAGGATTAATAAAAAAAAGAGGGGGGCATGAAAAGGAAAATACAGGATGAATCAGAGAAAAGAAAAGGCAACAAAAGAAAAATGGTTGCAAGAGAAAATGCAACACAAGGCTGTAAAATAAAAAGTGAGAAAAAGAAAGAGAAAATGCAAAGGGAAAAGTAGAGCAATGAACAAAGACACTTCCAAAAGACTTGTAGTGTCCGAGGGGATAGTCTCCATGCTTACGAACTTATTCCCCATTGCTCCTCTCTCGCTTGTGGTTATCAAAGCTCACTTTACCATCCTATATCCTACCTTACTCATGGCCACGATATAAGCCCGAAGCAAGTCCTATTGATCACTATTGCATGTGTTTTTAAAGGCATAGAAGGATAGGCTAGTCAAAACATGGTAGTGTTGGCTAACATAGGATGTTTGAGGAACATACAACCCCAAACACTTGAGGTATTGAGAAAATATGCCTTGAGGGAGCTCTATCACTTCTTGGTTACTCTTTGATGTTTATGTTGTCTGTTTGCTTTGGATGTGGAGAAAGTAGCTTACATAGATTGTTTGAATGCCTTGATTCTAGGATGAATGCATGCTTAATCTATTTTGTCAAACTTGAGAAATTCATTTATAGCTTCTTCTCGCAATAAATTTTCTCTTTCATCTCCTTGATGATCAAATTCTAATTTTGCCCAGAGTGCAAAAAGTATAAGTGTGGGGTTTGATAAGTCATATTTTAGACACCTCACAAGGGCTTAAGATAGGTATTATTGAGACTATTTGGTAAATAAGAATGACATCTTAGCTAAGATTTAGATTATTGGCCTAGAAATAGGAAAAATATAAATCTGTGCTAAATTGAGCAACTTAGCTAATAAAAAGATTGGATTCATTTTGTAGCCCAAAACCAAGAGCGTCTAGACCCAAAAGAAGCACCTTGGTCCAGAAGTAGCTGTCCCAGCTAGACAAGTTCCTTCCTAGATAAGCCCAACTTCAAAGCCCAAGTCACTTCAGTAAAACGTGTAACACGTAAACATTTAGGGAACTAATAGGTCAATCAGTAATTTATAATTCAGTTAGAAGTTAGTTAGGAAAAGTGTGTATAGCAAGGAACCCATCATGTGTATATAAAGGGGTGCAAGTGCTCGTTAAAAGTGTTGTTGAATTCAGAAGTTCAATCGTATCACACACAATTCACACTTCTCACGCTCTCGCTTCATTCCGCGGTAGTGCATGGTGCTTTAGTACGACATCTTGTTGATCAAAGAGGTACAGGTCTAGAGTCTAGGAAGCTAGAGGTTATTAGAGGAGATCACCTAGTATAGCTGGTGCACTCTGGTGGACTGAATCCTTAATGCTCTAGCCATCCCTAGTGAACCATCATCATTTTTCCATGGCGATCGTTATGGAAAGCAGAATCCACAAATTCATATAACCATGTATCAATACTCTGTTTCGGCAATAACAATTAGTTTGCGATTCCCTATCTCTTGTTTGTGAATCCTATTCATTAATATGCTTCTTGCTATGTCGTGATTGTGGATTTGTGAGAGTGTATCATGTTAGGTTAGGCCAATTGGAATCTATCTAACAAGTTAATTAGGTAATCAATAAGAGAGCCTAAAGTCAACCATGTGCATACTCCCTGCCAACTGATGAGGTAGTGATTGTGTAAATCCTCGATCGGTAATGGACGAACGTTCCGGGATTGTCGTAGGAATTCTAGGTTGGTTTGGAATCACATTCTTGAGTAAAGAACCAAGAACTGATTGCTTGTTGAATCTCTGTGTTGGTATAATAACTATTTTAGTTTAGTTCACCTTTACTTTCAGTACTTAGTTTACTTCCTGTCATACTCTATATTTCTAGTAATACAAACCCCCCTATTTTCGCTTTCAGCCGAGTCCGAGTCCAGTTTGACTCCGTCCAAGTCTAGTCCAACTCCGTCTGAGTCCAATGTCTCTGTCCGAGACTGAGTCTGAGCCGTCTCAATTTGAGACAAAGTCGGCATTCTACATACACTTAGTGTTTTGCATAAAACTCTAATTTCCACATTAAGTCATAATTGAACACATTGTGTCCTTGAGAGATTCGACCTAGGGTTGCACTATGCATAGCTAGCTCTAGTTTTATTTAATAAACGGAAGACGACTTAAAAACGGATTATCAATGGTCTACTACCAAATTCTTTGCATCTTTCTTATCTCTTATCTTCAAGTGGAATTCCTGAAGGAGAAGCATCCATCGAATCAGTCTCAGTTTTGCATCTGATTTCTTCAACAAAAATTTCAACGCTGCATGGGTAGAGAAAATGATAATTTTGAAGCCAAGCAAATAAGAACAGAATTTCTCTAAGGAAAAAATAATTGCCAACAACTCCTTCTTGGTAGTGGTGTAGTTCATTTGGGCTGGATCCATTGTTTGAGAAGCATATGTTATGACATGCGGCTGTTTGCCAACTCATTGGCCTAGGACAACTCCTAGTTCCAAGTTGGATGCGTCACACATCAGCTCGAACGGATGCTCCCAATTTGGTGCTTGGAGAATCAGTGTGGAGGTAAGATGCTTCTTCAGCTCCTAGAAAGCCTCCATGTAGGGCTGGTTGAAAATTCACTTTTTGTCGTAGTGGCTTTTATCAAATAAAATTAAAGCTAACTATAGCATAGTCAACCCTAGGTCATTCTTCTCATGGATGCAATGCATTCAGTTGTGGCTAATGTAGAATTAAAAAGTCATAGGGAATACTAAGTCTGTAGAATTCCAACTCGCTCTCGACAGAGATAGATCCACTAGAGACTCGACTGAGTTATATCTGATACTGTCTTGGCTTAGCGTGGACTTAGACACGGATGGACGTGGACAGTTTGGCTAGACTCGGACGCAGACACTTACTTATAGACGCTTAAACAAGGGGGGGTTGTGTAATTGCAAGACGAAAAGTAAACTATTCTATGGAAATCAATCTAAACTATGACCATTGACTATATCAATTCACAAGTTTGTCAACAACCAGTTTTGATTCCTAATGATTTGTATACAATTCCAAACCAACCTAAATCTTACGACGATCGGTGAACATTCGCTTGTTGCTTACTAAGGGCTTACACGATTGCTGCCTCAAGGAAGCAAGGATTACGCTCCTGGTTGATCTAAGGTTTTCTTAATGATTACTTAACTTATTGTTAGATCGGTTCCAATCGACCTAATCTAACGTTATCTACTACTATTCCTATTGCAAGCATGGAGTATAAAGCAGCTCAATATGACAAGAATTGCATGTAAAGAAAATATGGAAACATTACTATTATTGATGAAACAAGTTATTGATAAATGGGTTGATACGTGAAATGGATGTGAACACAAACTAACTCAGTTCACCACAACGATTGTCGTGGATGAAATTGTAGTGGTTCAAGCAAAGAAGACCAAAGAACATGAGAGGCAGCACCTCCAAAGCGTGCCGTGAAAGATGAACGAATTCATCCCTCCTGGTCAATCATCTTTGGCAACTGCAGAATTGTAAAATGGGGTGTATATCAACTCTCTTATCTATGACGTGTGCTTCCCTATTTATACATGCTCCTAGCTTCTAGTGGAAGTTTCTAAAAGAAGTTACAAAGAAGTTTCTAGAAGGTTCCAACTACTAACTAACTATTTCTAGAAGTTTCTAATTATTAACCACCTATAGCTACAACTTCCTTCCTTGAGACTCTTTGTCGCGTGTCCTTTTTTTTGGAGCTAGTCTTAATGGCCAAAAAAGAACCGGTTCCTTAGGTTCAGAGTCGGGGCTGACTTGGAGTTAAGATTGGGCTTCGGTTTGGGGTTGGTCTCGACTGGTCCGAGACTCTGCATAATTAAGATGAACATTTTATTTAGCTAATATCCTCAAATTAACACAAATTTATATTTTCCCAATTTCTAGGTTAGTAATCCGAATCTTTGCTAATATAAGTTCCTTAGTCATAAATCATATTCAATTGTGCTCATCTTAAGACCTTGTAAGGTGTGTAAAATATGACTTATCAGATTCCCCACACTTACACTTTTGCACTTCTGGGCAAAATCCGACATGGGTTTTTAAAGAAGATAAAGGAAACTTGTCCATGAGGAACTGCATGTAGCTAACCAATTTTGAAATCTTTCAATTTTTATTGAAACAGATCATGCCTACACTCATCCCAAAAATCAAGTTATTCAATCAATCCATGGAAGTACTCCTTCCCTTATCCCAAGTAAAATAAGTAATGTGAGACTTTAAAGAGCAACCAGAAGATGATAAAGCTTCTCACTGGCCATATGCTCTAAAGCTCTCAATTCTCTGCTTTCAAGTGTTTTTCGCTCTTATATTAATTTAACATCGGCCCTCTCCTCGACATCAAGTTCGATTCCGAGAAGTGCGAAGCTCTCAAGCGCTTGCTCGCTCTCATCGTCCAAGGCTTCGACGTCTCCAACTTCTTCCCTCAGGTACCGATTGATCCATGCCTCCCGAACTATTCCTCACTCACCTCCTCCTCCATTTCTCTCTATATAACGCCGAATTCGTATCTCAAACCATGGACCCAACCTAGGTAAGCTATACAACTATGGAGAAAGAGCTATTGGCAATTGTATAGGCCTTGGACAAATTTCATACATATTTGCTTGGCTCTAAAGTCATAATTTTCTCTGACCAAGCCGTACTAAAGTACCCGCTGAAGAAGCTAGATACAAAGCTGAGACTCATTTGGTGGATGCTTCTCCTTCAAGAATTCAATTTTGAGATCAAAGACAAGAAGGGTGCCAAAAATACAGTAGCAGATCATTTGAGCCGCATTCAGGGACGAGTCGACCCAATACCAATTTGAGACGACTTCCCTGATGAACAACTTTTGCAAATAGCCTAGGGTCAACCATGGTTTGCTGACATATGCAATTTCCTGGGCTTCCACATTCCTGCCAAGTACATCCAAAGCGTATAAAGCAAAACCTAAAAAATTTCACAGATTAGAATTGGTTGTTGAGGCATTTCGTTCCTTTGGCTGATTGCCATCTCGACTTGTTGACATTACTCGTAGGTCGATATGAGTTTATGAGCATCTCGGTAAATGGTAGGCCAATAGAAGCCATAATCAAGGACCTTTCGGGCAGTCCAAGTTGACCCATAATGGCCACCTCCAGGAGCGGAGTGGCAAAAATGGACGATTGAGAGAAACTCGGCATCTGGAATGCACCTGCGAGTTATTTGGTCATTGCAAAACCTCCAAAGGTAGGGATCGTCCCAAATATAATATTTTTCTTCACTTTCAAAAGCGATTACATGTGCTAGCTTGCCGACTCCAACTCTTTGGCCAAGGATGACTCCAAGTGTCGAGTTGGAGGCATCACACATTAACTCGAATGGCAGCTCCTAGTTTGGTGCTTGCACAATTGGTGTGGATGTTAGTATGGTCTTTAGTTCCTTGAAGGTTTCTACACTTGCTTCATCGAAGACAAAATCCACATCCTTTTGTAGCAGTTGGATAGAGGTAAGGCGATCTTACTAACATTTTTGATGAACCGCTTATAAAAGCCTGCATGTCCTAAGAATGAGCACACATCCCATACTGAAGCGGGGTTAGGGAGAGAAGTAATGACGTCGACCTTTGCTTTGTCGACTTCAATCCCTCTATTTGATACCAGATGGCCCAATACAATTCCTTTTGTCACCATGAAATGACATTTTTCAAAGTTCAACACCAGGTTTGTGTCAATGCATCTTTTCAGTACTTGGGATAGATTTTCCAAACATGCGTCAAAGGTGTTAGCATACATCGTGAAGTCATCCATAAAGACCTCCATGCAGTCCTCTAGCAGACCCGAGAAGATGCTGAGCATGCATCTAATGTTGCATCTCAATCATTGGAAGTGAAGAAGCTGGTCTATTTGTAGCTCATGCATTATGCTAAAAAGTAAGTACTTGTTTTAAGTCTACAACTCTTTTGATTTTTGTAGAATGACTAGGAAATTAAGCTTTGCTAGTTGAATAAATGTATTTTTGTTTACACAATGAAAAACATGATTTAGGTATGGACATTTTGGCTCCAGTTTGGTTATGTACTAGAATTATGTCTTTAGACTTCAATTTATGCAGTTATTTCCCAGATTGTAGTGTTCTACCATCTTGAATTTTGTCAATGATGAGTTATTGTTTTCTTAGTGTTTTGTTTATTTGAGTTAAATAGACAAAATATATTGCACTGAGTGGTGTATGTAATACAATTTCTAATCTCCTTTTTATAGGGTAAACATCTAAGCCTAAAAAAAGGAAATAAGGAAACTATATCAAGAAAATACAGAGCAAATAAAAGTCATATCGGAAAAGATACAGGAAATTGGTAATATATTTAACACTCCCCCTCAGGCTGGAGCATAATTATATGCTCCAAGCTTGGAACATATAACTTGTATCTGTGGTCCCCTTAAAGACTTAGTGAAAATGTCAGCAAGTTGATTAATTGAGTTGACAAATTTTGTACTTATTTCTTTGGCCAGCAACTTCTCCTGTATAAAGTCACAGTCAATCTCAATGTGTTTGATTCTCTAATGAAATACAAGATTAGAAGCAATGTGAAGAGCCACTTTATTATCACAATACAGTTTCATTGGTTGGACATCAGTAAATTTCAATTCTTGAATAAGTTTTTTTACCCATATCAATTCACAAGTGGCTGAAGCCTGATGATGCGTGTTTTTCTAGTTATTTTGAACGCTTATCAAATAACTAAAGTTAACTATAGCATAGCCAACCCTAGGTCATTCTTCTCAAGGACACAGTGTGCTCAGTTGTGATTTAGTGTGAAGTAAGATGCTATCGAATCTAAGCAGTAAAGTTTTAACTGACTCTTCTCGGTGCTGGCCGAGTCGCTCTTCGCAGAGACAGAGCCGAGATGATCTCGGCAGAGACGATCCGGCTTGGTCTCGACTGAGTGCAGACAGACGCTACAGAGATGGACTATCTCTGTCTCAGACTTAGAAAGCAGTAAATAGGGGGGTTGGAGTGCAAGTAAGCAGAAAGTAAACTAAGACTAAGAATGCAATAAACATGTACTACTGTTACTAGTTATCTATTATTGTTATTATTATATAATTGTGTTCATATTCAATCCCATTAATCCAAGTTCAGTCCAGGTTCCACACTTCAGTTCTCAGTCCATATCAGCCTCCATGGTTCTTATGGCAATCGCCAAAGGTTCGTCCATTGCCATACTGAGGATTTATGCAATCGCTACCTCATCAGTTAGCAGGGATTAAGCTCAGAGCTGATTTTAGGTTCTCAGTTAACAATCGCCAAATGATTACCTACTACATTAGTCAAACTAGTTCCAATCGGCTTAGCTTAACATTGTTCACAATTTAATTGCAATCGCGGATTAAACCATGAATTAAAGTAGAGGAAGAGAATGGAGATAAGAGTTGCAGAATGAAATTGATTAACAGAAATAGAATACAAATACAGTGGTTCTGAATTCAGATGAATCCATCTTCCACAATGATCGCCATGGTTGATGGTGGTGGTTCACCTCCATTAGCCTGTACTTTGAGGATCAGCTCCACTAGAGTGCGTCAGTAGTCTGATCGGTCCCCTCTGGCAGACTTCGGCTTCCCAGTCTCAGACCTGCACTTCCTCAATCGAGAGAAACGCCAATGACCACCGTGCACCACCGTGAAAACAGAGAGAGCGAGAGCAAGAAAAATGGGTATAGTGAGTATGGAATTAAAGTGAATTCAAAGACAGAACGTGTAAAAAGTGCACAGCTCCTCCTATATATACACGAGCTGTGATATGCTAATCCTAACGAATCCTAACAGAATTACACTCTGAAGATCCTATTCTACCCCTATGCAGATCTTCTAACGTGACATGGCAGATTTCCTAGGAGTGACATGGCAGCTGAGCTAACGCGGTCAATACAATTGGGCCTCTCTACTAGGCTGCTGGGCTGCAAGGCATGGACTGCCGGGACGACTCTGGTTCGGCCGAGATGGAGTCGGTCTGACCAGGACAACTTCATCTCGGTTGAGACTCCTTGGTTGACCCTGATCAACTCGGCTTGACCTGCAGAAGAAGGAGTGATACTTTTTATTAGCTAACAAATATGAATTAACACAGATTTGTATTTTCTCTATATTCAAGCCCATAAAATGAATCTTAGCTAACAATCCATTCTTAAGCACAAAATAGTCTTGCAAACATCCTTCTTAGGTGTCTAAAAGATGTATAAATTGTGACTCATCACACCCCCACACTTACCCTTTTGCACTCTTGGGCAAAATAAAATGAAAATCAACAAGGGAAGTTTTTAAGGATAGAAAAGAATTTTTTTTTTCACTTGGCTTCTTTTAGTTCAACCGAGACAGAGTCGACACTCCTTCACCTTGGGATCAAGATACTCCAACAATCTGAAAATTACTCCTTCCGCACCTAGGCGGATTCATGACCTACAAACCAGAGAAGGTAACCAAGAGTGATAGAGCTTTTACTTAGACAGATCACCTCCTTACTTCTCTCGTGGTTGGGCTTGTATTTACACTCAACATTCATGGAGCTGAAATTACCACACCTTGACAAAGCTCTCCTTTTTACACCTGCAAAAACTCACACAGTTATGATCACTAGGACTTCTTTTCGGCTTGTAGCGAGGCTGGTTCATAGGTAGGATAAAATATGGGAAGACTGGTTTCAAGACCCATGAGGAAGAGAGGAGCAATGGGGAGATAGCTTTTATTAGCCTGAGGGTAACCCAGGATGCTGCCAATTTCTCCTTCTTGCTGCTACCTGCTCATTTCCTTTTCTTTTCCTTATATTGTGCTTCAACACTAGAACGAGCAACAGTATTTTGCTTCTTACTTTTCCAAGAGACCACATTTCCCCCAATAGATATGCAAAAACCTGTAGTAGATCGTCTATCAATGGGAGATCCTGCCTAATAGGCATCACAATAACATGATATATGGGTGTCGCCCTTATCCTCATATAGCAAACCCTATCTAGGTGTCTTCTTGATATATTTAAAAATACAGAGGACTGTTGTCCAATAATCAACGCAAGGTGCCTACATAAACTGACTTACAACTCCCACTGCAAAGGAGATATCAGGTCTAGTGATAGTGAAGTAAATGAGTTTACCCACTAGTCTGCTATACCTTTGTGGATCAGAGTAAGGTTCACCATCTTTTACCATTAGCTTCATATTTGGATCCATGGGAGTGCCAACAGACCTGCAATTACTCATACTAGTCTCTTGCAAGATATCAAGAGCATATTTTCTTTGAGAGATAACAATGCCTTGGATTGAGCGACCTCTATGCCAAGAAAGTACTTTAGGTGGCCAAGATCTTTGGTCTGGAAGTGGCTGAATAAGTACTGCTTTAATTAGGAAATTTTGATATTATCATTTACTGTTATGACAATATCATCCACATATACAACCAAATACACACATTTAGCAGAAGAGGAATGACAATAAAATATAGAGTGATCTACTTCACTTCTTGTCATCCCAAAGTTTTGAACAACTTGGCTAAACTTCCCAAACTAAGCTCTCGGGGACTGTTTAAGTCCATACAAGGATCTACAGAGCTTGCATACTAACCCAGACTCCCCTGAGCAACAAAACCAAGAGGTTTCTCCATGTATATTTCTTCATCCAAGTCACCATGTAAAAAAGCATTTTTGATGTCTAATTGATGAAGAGGCCAGTGACGAATAGCAGTCATTGCAAGTAAGAGGCAAATAGTAGTGATTTTAGCCACAAGAGAGAAAGTATCTCAATAATCAAGACCATATATTTGAGTATACCCTTTTGCCACCAATCGGGCTTTGAGGCGATCAACTGTGTCGTTAGGTGTAACTTTAATAGCAAATACCCACCTACAACCAACTGCCTTCTTGCTTGAGGGAAGGGGAACTAACTCCCAAGTACCACTTTGTTCCAGCGCCTGCATTTCGACTATCATGGCTTGTCGCCATCCAGGATGATTAAGTGCTTCACAGACAGATTTAGGAATAGTAATGGACGAGATAGAGGAAACAAAAGAAAAATACAAAGGAGATAAACGATGATAACTAAGGTAAATAGGATGAGGATTACGAGTGGAGCGAATACCTTTTCGAAGAGCAATGGGCCAACCAATGTCAGAATCATGGGAAGGTGAGGATGGAAAAGGATCCAGTGTGGAGTCAGTTGAGGGTAGAGGACATGAATCAAGTGAATCTTCACATACCGGGGTACCCACCTCTTGTGTACTGCTTTGACATGTAGACATTGAAGGTGGAGATAGTTCAACTTGAGAATGAACAAAAGAGGAAGGTTGGAGTATGTCTTGATTATATGTTTCAAGGGATGACGACTCTAGTGGACTAAGATATGGAATTGGTAGTGCCTATTGGATAGAGTCACACTCATCTTTGGTGAAGAACACAGTTTCCTCAAAGAATGTAACATCAGTTGACATATAGTGTCATTTTGTAGATGGAGAGTAACATCTGTACCCTTTTTGAAGACGAGAATATCCAAGGAACACACATTTGATTGCTCTTGTAGAGAGTTTATCACGACCTAGAGAGACATTATGAACAAAACATACACAACCAAAGACTTTAGAAGGCACATGATACATTTTATCTTTAAGGAATAAAATTGAGTGAGGGATTTGATTCTCAAGTGAAGCAGATGACATTCGATTTATTAAAAAACAGCCAGTAAGAATGGCTTCACCCCAATGATTAGTAGGGACATTTGCACTTAAGAGTAAAGTGCGGGCAGTTTCAACCAGATGCCTATTTTTCCTTTCAACTATACCATTCTGTTGAGGAGTATGAGGACACGTGGATTGATGTAAGATTCCTTTTGAGGACATATATGAGTTTAGTTCGAAAGAAAAATATTCTTTTGCATTATCACTTCTCAATATTTTAATGGTTTTTCCAAATTGATTTTCCACTTCTTTAAAGAAGGACATTAGGATGGACAAAAGTTCAGATCTTTCTTTCATCAAATAGACCCAAGTACATCGTGAGTATTCATCAATGAATGTGACGAAGTAGTTAAAACCAAAAGATGTTACTCGACTTGGTCCCCAAATATCTGAATGGACAACAGAGAAATGTGAATTACATCTTTTGTTGACATGGTTTGGGAAGGTGGATCTAACATGTTTGCCTAATTGACTGGACTCACATTCTAAGATAGATAGTTTATTGAGACTAGGAACCATTAACTTTAGCTTTGCAAGACTATGGTGCCCTAAACGATTATGCAAAAGCTTTGGAGATATAGACGCAAAACACAACGAAGAGGGATTGTTGGATAAGTAATAAAGTCCTCTTGATTCATGTCCTTTGCCAATCAACTGGCCTGTATTCCGGTCTTGTATAATAAAGGAATCAACATAAAAGGTTACTGAGCAATTCAAAGAACGAGTCAATTGACTCAAAGAAATCAAATTGTAGGGACAATTGGGAATGTATAACATGGAGTTTAAACTAATTGATGAGGATAGAGAAACTTGACCAACTCCCTGAGATACCATTTTGGAACCATTGGCTAATGAAATGAAGTGAGGAAACTTAGGTAAGGAGATAGAAGAGAACACAAAGTCATTACCAGAAATGTGATTAGAAGCACCTTAGTCAATTATCCATGGACCTTGACTCCCCATGGAATGAGAAATGCATGTAGTTGAAACATTTGATGATGTAGATGATTGGGCGTGGTTGTTGGTCTTGAGCCTTAGGAACACTTGATACTCTTCATCTGAGATTAATTGCGAACCAGTCCTTTCATTTGAAGGGATATCACTCGAAGATATATTTGTAGTTTTATTTGGTCAACCAATCAAATCATAACATCTATTTTGTAAGTGTCCTTCTTTTCCACAATGTGAGCAGATAAGCTTACCACGACCACCTTTACCATTTCATGACATTCCTCTAGTACCACGACCACTTCTTCCTCTACAAGAGGCTACCATAGCAGAGTTTTTAGCAGTAATACCATCACCTTTCATTATGGTAGGAACCCGAAGAAGCCTAGTAACCAAGCTATTCTTAGAGGAAATCTATTCGCTTGACAAGATTTGATCCCAAACATGCTCATACTCATGATGCAGGCTTCGTAGGATTAGAACCATTAGAAGTTTGTCAATTCGTTTTGTTGTTTCTTGAACAAAATTACACACCAGTAAACCTTTCAATTCTTCAGTAGCAACCCTGGCTTTGGCTATGTGTGACACCATATCATGGTTGGTCTATTGAAGAGAAACAATCTTTTGAGTTGAGTCAAATAGACGTTGAACATCATTAGCGAAAACATCTCTTGCGTTCGTCTAGAAAGAATAGCAAGTCTTGAACGATCTTAAGATTTCTAATAATTCAGGGCTAAGGGACTACCACAAAATAGCACATAGTTGACAGTCAAGCTTCAGCCATGGAGCTCTATTTTCTTTTGGTATTTCAGCCTCTTATTTCTCCAAATGGTCATAAAACCCTTGTCCCAAAAACCACAACTCAATTGAATCTGACCAAGCTTTATAATTTTTCCAGTTAAGTTTCTCCGCTGTGATAGTTGGGGTTCCTGAAAAAGAGATAATAGATCCTTGAGAAAGTGAGCTGGCAGTGGCTATTTTCAACCTCAAACAATTCTAATACTGATCTTTTTTTTTGTGAATAGTAGCACGTTAACTCAGATCTATTAGCTATAATACTTCCAACCAAGGTTCTGAACGAATAGGTAGGAAAGAGGTCGACAAACAGAACTGCAGCGGCAAACAGTGGTAGATAGCGGCGGTGGGTGGCAGCGGTGGTAGACGGTGGCAACAGGTGGCGGCAAAAGGTGGCGGGCGACGGTAGACGACGACGGCAACACCCTAGACGACAACCCTCAATTGTGGGCACAGGAAGAGCTTTGCTCTGCTTTGATACCAAGTTAAATAGACAAAATATATTGAACTGAGTGGTGTATGTAATACAATTTCTAATCTCCCTTTTATAGGGTAAAAATCTAAGCCTAAAAAAAGGAACTAAGGAAACTATATCAAGAAAATACAGAGCAAATAAAAGTCATATCATAAAAGATACAGCAAATCGGTAATATATTTAACAATTTGTTTTACTTAGGCGTTCAAATGAGGCGTTGTTGTTGATTAATTGCTTCCAGAAGGACCTTGGGGACACAAATTCGTTGGTGTAGGCATGGGCACTTTGTGCCATGGCTGGAATTCGCCTTCACGTAATTGTACCGCTTCTTATTGTTGTTGTGCAAAAATGTGCGAGAGATCCTTCTGTCTATATTAGAAAGTGTGTTACTAATGCTCTTCCTAGGCTTCATGATTTGCCGATGGAGGAACATGCTTCTGTAATTAATGAGGTCTGGTTAATGTGTGTGTTGTTTATCGTAGTTATTGAGATTTGTCTACTATTGAACCTAGATGACATAATAATAGAGAGAAAATGTGATGTTTCTTCAGTGTTTCCTTGGGCTACATACTTTTGAACTAAAAATTATTAAAAGATAGTTTTATGCGAGATATTTGAGTTAATCAATATGTTGTTGGAAAGCCATACAGGTTCAGTATGTGAATTGTGATCCTTCTTATGTTGTAGATTGTTGGACTACTTTTAAATGACCAGGAAACCTGGATTTTTATATATGCAAGTAATATTTTCTTCATTGCTTGAGATGATTCCCTACTTGTTTACTTAAGTGAGAAGCAACTAAAAAGTTAACTGGGAGGTCAGGATATGTCTGATTATAACAATTGAAGTGTGAAATGAGATGGAAATTTATAGCTAGGTAGGGCTCGTGTGACATCCTGTATTTTGTTCTTATCTGCAAGGTCTTGCTCTTATCTGCAAGGTAGTAGGGTCCTTATTCTACAGCAAAACCATCAGTTGTTTATACTATTAGGTGGCTAATATCAATATTCTATATAACGTGAAAAGTAGGCCTCTATATGTCTCATACTTAGAGAGTATTTTGTAGTTAAGCTATCTGTTGTTTGTATTGTTAAGTACGTAATATTACTATTCTATATAACATGAAAAGTTGGCTTTTGTATGTGTCATACTTGGAGAGGATTCTATAGTTAAGCCATTTGTTGTTTTTACTATTAAATACCTAATATTACTATTCTTTATAACATGAAAAGTAGGCTTTTTGCTTATTCTGTATATCTCTATGTGTGACTGTGTAGGTAGCACAAGGCGTTTTCCTATTTTTTATTGCAAGAGGATATTTATTAAACCTTCTATTGTTCATGATACATCACTTGTCATGTGGTGGCTAGATAAAACAGACTTTGGTGGTGGACAAATCACCTCCTATCTATTAAAAATTTGTCGAGTTGGTTCTCTCTCAGGGTCTTCTGGCTCCTATAAGGGTATACTATTTGTCCATCAACTTTTTTCTTTTTACCTTTCTCTGATTCAAATTGCAAATTGTGAATTATCCTGTGCAAGCGCTCTAGAGCCTTTATATTGACAAGGTTTCTTGCGAAAGAAGCTTATAACATCTGGAAGAATGAGTGTGATGAAAACCTTTTTAAGAAGAAATGGAGGGACTTCAAACTTTATTTACCACTCCACTATAGAACAGGTTATGCACTATGTACCCATACAGCAATATCTTTTCCCAATGTTTTGCCTTTGGTTGCTATTTCTAATAAGTTATGGTATAATGAACTAATGATGTTTAGGTTTGTCTTTCCTATTGTATTAATAGGTGAATTACTCAATATTTGAGGGCTTATGTAGCCTTATGATTCCCCTTGCATATTTATCTATTGGAATAGATTTTGATAAATTCTTTGAACATTTTATAAAAGATAACTATTATCATTTAGTGATTCTTCCCACTTGTTTATCAAATTTGTTTTATTTCTATTCAAAATTTTCTTCTAATCATAATTAATCCATACTTTTTAAAATCAAAGACCTAGTGAAAGGGATGCCAGTTGGCTGAAAAGCCTAAATTCCCTTCTAGTTTACGCCTTTTGGCCAAAGGGCTAATTCATTCTAAAGCTGATAAATATTAGAGTACTTTAACAGTGTACACACTGAGAATTGATAAATATTGAAACTGAACGACTTTAGCAATTAGCATTTAGGTATCAATATTTGACTATTCTCAGCCATTCTTAAGTGACTTCGTTTCTTCAATTACACTTTTTAGTTTACAAGGTGAAATTTCTATGGACTTGTTATAACAAATTGAGTTGTGCCTTTCAAAGTATCGATACTAGTTTACTTTTTGATAAAATCAATTTTTTTCCTTTTCTCCCTCATTTTCTACTACTTGTCAAAATTTGTCTGCTAAACTGTCAATTTGTCAGTAGCTTACAAAGCTTACTAGAACTTTTTGAAGTATAAATTGGTAAAACATCATGCTTACCCTCAAATCTCAATACTTTTGATGTTTCATTATGCTCTATTCTCTGTATGCAAGAGATTATAAACAGTTAAACACCATTTTAAGAACCAATCCTATTATTGTGGTATAAACTTTTAGATCTAAACTTTGTTTGGTATAAAAATGAAAAATTGTCCTGTCTATTACTGTAGTATAAATTAACATGTTATATTTTATATTGAAAGGTGAAGGAAGATACCATTATTATGAGTTTATAAAAAAATGAAGCACTTGAAGATAATGCACTATTTTGGATGCTTTTGTACCATAAGTAACTTGTAAAGAATATTATATAATTTATGTCATCTTAGAAGGAAAAAGGAAAATTTTAATTTATTGTCCTATAATTACTTATATATATATATATATAACCCTATCTTATATAGAAAAAAATTAATTAAGACGAAGCAAGTTATTTCAAAAATAACTTTAAAAGAGTTACTCTTTTATTTTCTTTAAAATATTTTTAGAACAAAAGAGAAATAATATAAAAAAACTAGAAGTTAACATTTTAAAAAATATTACAAGCTTTTAAAAAAAATATTTACTAAAATAGGTCTAACAAAATTTTTAGTTAATAAAAAAATGAAAAACTAGCTAAAATAAGACATGAATGTTTAATACAACATTTAAAGAAATTATTATCAAAATAAAAGGACAATAATTTATGAAATGGGTGGATATATATTTATTAATACTGGGATTTCGATTGCAACATCACATCAACAATTGTCTTTAATATTTTATAAATTTGATAAAAATTTTAAATACTAAAAAAATATAAAATTTAATTTATGTGAATATTGATTAAATTAAAAAAATTATTCAAAAATTGTTATATTTTTAATTAAAAAAATCTGCAAAAGTTCCTACAAAATCACAATGTACAAGAAAATTATTTAGGAATAACAAAATTCTGAAGAAATATATCTATAGATTTTCATACGAAAATTTTCGCAAGAAATGTTCATGATAAAAATATACAGTGAATTTTCTCCAGACATATTCGTAGGAAATGCTCCTTTCCTTCGGATTTTCCTACGAAAATTTTTGTAGAAAATGCTCCTGCTTGTATATCTTCTTGCAAATTTTCTTGCTGATTTTTCTACGAATTTTTTGTGAGTTTTCCTACAAATTTTCCTGTGAATTTTGCTACAAATTTTCCCGTGGAATCCAAACACTTTCCTACGAATTTAAAATCATAGGAAAATGTTTCCTACGAATTGTCTTGTGAATTTTCCTATGAATTTTCCTACGAATTTGGCTATGAATTTTTTGTGAATTTTCCTACAAATTTTCCTACGAATTTTCCTACGAATTTTTATGCGAATTATTCTACGAATTTTCATACAAATTTTCCCGTGGAATATATTTGCAAATAAATTTCTTGTCGATTTATAATTCGCAAGAAAGAGTTATCCACCAACAGTTTTCCTACGAATTTAAAATCTAGGAAATTTCGTAGGAAACATGTTTCCTGCAAAATTTTGAGAAAAATTCGTAGAAAAATCGCAGGAAAATAACACATTTCTAGTAGTGTACCTAATGTTATGGCCAACGACACTTGTTTATCAACAATCATTTCTCCTTTTTCACTTAACCATTGAAGTTTATAAGGTTTAGGATGAGGTAAAGTAGGAATTGATAATTTTTCCACTAGCCTTAGTAAAATTTAAACTACTACCACTATCAATTATTAAAGAACATTTTCCTTGAATCAAACACCTTGAATGAAATATATTTTCTCTTTGAAATCAGTCTTCTCCAATAAGGGTGTTCATCAATCCTTTTACCATGAAGAGATCTCCTTCATAGGGTGCCTTTTCACTTGAGAATTTACCTTAACTACTTGTAGATTCTTCTTGAGAAATCTCACTATCCACTTCTTTATTCTCCCTTAAGATCATTGTTCTTTTCTTTGGACATTGAGAAGGTATGTGTCCTTTACCTAAACACTTGAAACATTTAATGTTGTTAGATTTAGAAGTGTTAGGTGTAGAAATACTTACCTCTTTGTTTTCGGCCTTATGAAGGTGCACTCCCCTTCTTGGTTTGTCTTCTTTTCTTTCCTTACCTTTCCAACTAGAACTTGTTTTAGGGTAGGATCTTCTACCATGCCTTTTAAATTGAAGTTCAACTTTGTGGCTTGGTGAACCAATGTAGACAAAGAGGTATAATCATGCAATTCAACAATATCTTGGATCTCTCTATTGAGACCATGCAAAAGTCTAGCCATGTTGGCTTCTTGAAATTCTACCACTTGGGCTTTTATCAAAGTCACCTCTATTTCTTAAAAATACTCTTCAACACTTTTAGATCCTTGATATATAATCTTTGTAATTTAATGAAAAGATCTCTGGTGTAAAATAAAGGTACAAATCTTTCACGCATTTCTTTTTTTAGTTCCTTCAAAGACTTAATAAAAGCTCTTCTCATCCATGTAATATCAATAGCAATATCATTCCACCAAATCAAGGCATAACCTTCAAAGGATAGGGTGATTAATTTGACTTTTACCATGTCTTCATAATTAAAACATTCAAGATTTTGTTTTACTTTCATTTCCTAATCATAGTAAGCATTAGGTCCTCCATCACCTAGGAAAGGTGGTATTTTACCTTTTATAAGTTCAATAGAAGTTCTTTTAGGTTCACCCCTATGTCTCTCGTGCCTCCTAACCCTTTCACTTCTTTAGGACCAAGAAGATCTACTAAGGTGGCTCTTATGACCTTCTCATGGCTACCTTCACTCTTCCTCCTATAAATATGTTTTTCATTCTCTTTTCTTTTACTTAAAAATTAACTTTGGCATTGATACTTTGAGTGTCTAGCCTTATGGACTCCAATCCACCTCCATACTTTCAATATTTTCTTCCAACTTATTCGTATACTCCGTCATCATCTTCGAATAATTCAATATTTTCCTTCTCCAAATCCACACTAGAACTACCCATGCTTAATGCTCACATTCTCAAAACTCAACAAAGGGCTACAACTAAAACTCCAAATACTGCATAAAAATTGAAAATAAAAAATAAGGCAAACTCACCACTCCTTAGTGTTTACACTATACTTTCGTGTATGCACACTTTTGGGGCTTGTGCTAAGACTCTAAATTCTTTAATCAAGTTTTCAATTACAATTGTAATACATAAAATCTCAAGACTCTAACGTGGTTTCATACCATACCTGGTTTCAGCCAACGGGATAAGCCCAGCAAGAATGCACATGACCCGGCCTACGACTCGAACGAAACCCAAGAGCACCAGTGACCAATCCCTCATCATGACAAATGCAAAAAGAGGGCCCTCAAGCGTAGCCTAAATGATTAGAGACTTGAAGTGGCCCGAATCCGGTGCGCAAGACTCCACCTCAACGCTGACGAGAGTCATCTAGCTCAGCATAACCAAATGGAACCTGCTACATCAACATGAAGATACAACTTTGCAGAGATCAGAGTAGTCTGAGCTACACAATCATCCAAATAGGAAGGAGAAATAGTTGATGAAGCCACACAAGCGTACCAAGGGCCCCACTACTTTCAACAGAGTAAGAACCCCACCAATCATAGTAAAGGAATACGCCATGTCAACCACTACTCGTGAGAGGCATCCCGAATTTAAGGAGAACGTGCCATGATCAAGTGCGGGATCCAATGAGCATCAACCTGGTGATTGTCAAGGCTAACGAACTAGACAGGAGGTTGAGGCAGCTCCACGTGGCAAGATCATGCGCACTCCCATCGCCTTCTCAAAGGCTATAAAACGCCTTAGCATGAAGAGCTCGGGGCCAAGAATCGAGGAATAAAAGAAGAGTGAAATCACTGAAGAATTGCTATGCGAACTACGACCTAAACTCTGAAAGGATCAACTGCAAGCTTACACATCAATCAACTCTCTGGATACCAGGTAAGTCTCTTGGCCAAAACTTCACTCAAGCCATAGGCATTCTCCCTAGACACACTTCAGATGGTGAACACATAGTTCACCATGAACGGGAGTCGAGTCGGCCTCGGCTTCCCACTTTTGTTAAGCTCAAATCCCTGCACCCGCGAGTCCATATGATCCAAAAACTCTGAATCTCTAGCATACAACCCATTCCAATATCAAACTGAGTCATGAACACTTCAGATGGCAGGCTCATAGCTCGCCTTAATTTAAAACCGAGTAGGTCTCAGTTTTCATGGCCTGACACCCAGTACATTTCACTTGACTCTGAGTAAGTATCTGCATACCCGAGTCAACCTAGCGAGAAGACTCTCAAACATTCAATCCAATACCAAGGCGGGACACCTAATGGATAGTCCTAACTTCGAGTTCAAACCACAAGGGCTGAGCGCCTAACGGAAAATTTAGTCCCCGCACCCCAAATTCCAACAGACGCCCAAGGGAAAGTCCAGTTGTACCACAATTCATACCCCATAAGCAGTTCGTTGTTCCCCTTCTAAAGGAAGGACGCCTAATGGAAAGTCCAACTTTGTCCCTCGTCTCTTGCGTTTGTACAAAACTACGTCAACTTTGATTCCTCCCAGTTGGGAGGTACGTAAGAGCAAGAGGCCTACTCTTTTCAAGTTAATCATTCCACTAAAAACCTATCCCTATATCATCCATCATAATAGTAGAGGTTATATAGCATGCAATTCGTAGGGTAACTACCAGATAGTAGGCAGATGGGATTATGCATCATCCCCATGCGTAATTGGCTCCTTACCCATATTCTCTTTCCCGAGACCACGCCTTATCCACCCCTGATTTCCTAGGGTAGCCTAGCAGATGCTAACTCGGCACGTAGGGTCCCTCTGGGTTCTTGGCACAATTCTCAGACTTTGATCCATGATGAGTCATAATTTACACATCTTTTAGACACCTCAGAAGGAGGTTTGCAAGACTATTCTGTGCTTAAGAATGGATTGTTAGCTAAGATTCATTTGATGAGCTTAAATACAGAGAAAATACAAATCTGTGTTAATTCAGATTTCTTAGCTAATAAAAAGTATCACTCCTTCTTCTATAGGTCAAGCCGAGTTGACTAGGGTCAACAGAGGAGTCTCAGCCGAGATGAAGTCATCCCGACCAAACAGACTCAATCTTGGCCAAGCCAGATTCGTCTCGGCAGCCCATGCCTTGCAGTCCAGCAGCCCAATAAAGAGCGGCCCAATTGTATTGACCATATCAGCTATCCAGCTCGGAGGCCACCTCAGCGTCAGCTCAACTGCCATGTCACTCCTAGGAAATTTGCCACGTCACGTTAGAAGATTTGCATAGGGGTAGAATAGGATCTTCACAGTGTAATTCCGTTAGGATTCATTAGGATTAGCATGTCACAGCTCGTGTATATATAGGAGGAGCTATGCACTTTTTACACGTTATGTCTTTGAAATCACTCTTAATACACTTCATTTACTCCATTTCCTCGCTCTCATCCTTTCATTTCTGGTGATGCACGGTGCTGCATTGGCGTTTCTCTCGATTGCGGAAGTGCAGGTCTGAGACTGGGAAGCTGAAGTCTGTCAGAGGGGACCGATCAGACTATTGACGCACTCTAGTGGAGTTGATCCTCAACGCTCAGGCTAACAGAGGTGAACCACCACCATCAACCATGGTGATTGTCGTGGAAGATGGATTCACCTGAATTCAGGACCACTGTATTTGTATTCCATTTCTGTTAATCAATTTCATTCTGCAACTCTTATCTCCACTCCCTTCCTCTACTTTAATTCATGATTCGATCCGCGATTGCAATTGAATTGTGAACAATGTTAAGCTAAGCCGATTGGAACTGGTTTAACTAATTTAGTAGGTAATCATTTGGCGATTGTTAACTGAGAACCTAAAATCAGCTCTGAACTTAATCCCTGCCAACTGATGAGGTAGCGATTGCATAAATCCTCGGTATGGCAATGGACGAACCTTTGGCGATTGCCATAAGACTTTCCAAGGCTGATATGGATTGAGAACTAGAGTGCGGAGCCCAGACTGAACTTGGATTAATGGGACTGAATATGAGCACAGTTAAATAATAATAATAATAGATAACTAGTAACAGTAGTATATGTTTATTGCATTCGTAGTCTTAGTCTATTTTCTGTATTACTTGCATTCCCAACCCCCCTGTTTACTGCTTTTTAGTCTGAAACAGAGATAGTCCATCTCTGTAGTGTTTGTCTGCACTCAGCCGAGACCAAGCTGGATTGTCTCTACCGAGATCATCTCGGCTCAGTCTCTGCCGAGAGCTACTCGGCCAGCTCCGAGGGGAGTCAGTACTTTACATCTCAGATTCTTCGTCACTCCACTTAACACCAATTCACAACTGAACACACTGTGTCCTTGAGAAGAATGACCTAGGGTTAGCTATACTACAGTTAGCTTTAGTTATTTGATAAGCGTTCAACGACTAGAAAAGAACGCCTCATCAAATTGGCGCCGTTGCCGGGGATACAAGTTCTTTTGTGTCTTTGTGTGCCAAGATAAGTGAGGTCGAAATCCGAGTCTGTAAAGTGTGTCTGTTTTGTTTATGGATCCTAAATAAAAAGCATGTTAACTATTATTTGTTTCTCTGCGTGAATTCACCTCTAAAAAAAAAGAAAGAAATCAAACATTCATTTCTGTAGCTACGTAGAATTGGCATTCTGTTTTGTATTCACTACTGCATCTTTCTTTCTGCATTGCATTCTTGCATCCAGCTAGTTTTTCTGTTTTGCATTCTTGCTAGTTTAATTGCATTCTTTCTGTATGTCATTCTGTAGTTCCATTAGTTAGTTAACTGATAGTTGTAGTTTCCAATTCTGTATTTACTATTTCAAGTACTATTTCTAATTCTGATTTTTTCTGCATAATATGTACAATGCATGACTAGAAGTAGCACTGACCCATTGTATGTTTTTGACCCAGAAATAGAATTAACCTTACGTAGATTACGCAAAATTAGGAACACTACAGTAAATACTAGTATCAATATAGATTCTGTAGCTGACTCTAACCAGTTTTACACTAACAATTTTGTTTCTAGTTCTAACGTCTTTGCAGAATCAGGACGAATGGAGAATAACGATAGGACGCTGAAGGAATTAGCCACTCTAGACGTGGTGTTTCAACCTTGGTGCATCCAATACCCACAATTGGAGCCAGCTCAAACATATGAATTAAAATCTGGTCTTATACACCTGTTGCCTAAGTTTCATGGTCTTGCAGGAGAAGACCCCCACAAGCATTTAAAAGAATTCCATGTGGTTTGCTCCACAATGAGACCGCAAGGGATATCGGAAGACTACATCAAAATGAAGGCATTTCCATTTTCCTTGGATGGAGCAGCGAAGGATTGGCTGTATCTTCAGCCAGTACTTTTCAATACCTGGGGAGACATGAAGCGCACCTTCTTGGAGAAGTTCTTTCCGGCATCCCGCACTGCGTCCATTAGGAAGGAAATATGTGGGATAAGGTAGGATACAGGAGAAACACTACATGAATACTGGGAGAGGTTCAACAAACTCTGTGCCACCTGTCCACACCATCAGATCAACGAACAGTTGCTGATCCAGTATTTTTATGAAGGTTTATCGCTGATGGACAGAAGCATGATAGACGCAGCCAGTGGCGGAGCTCTGATGGACAAAACACCAGCAGCAGCACGGCATCTGATTTCCAATATGGCAAGCAATACACAGCAGTTTGGGATCAGAGGACCAAATCAACCACGGATGGTAAATGAAATCGATGCAGCTTCCAATCAGAGGTTGGAGAATCAGCTGACCGAATTGACATCGTTGGTGAGACAGCTTGCTGTTGGACAACACCAACCAGCCATGGCAGCAAAAGTATGTGGCATATGTACTTCCAAGGAGCACCCCACTGATATGTGCCCCACTCTCCAAGAAACCGAGTCGAATCAGCTAGAAAATGTTGGAGCCATAGGTGGATTTTAGTATGGGAAGTAGCCGTATCAGAATCGGCCATTCGATAACCAGCAACAGGGAAGACAGCCATTTCGAGCAGGACCGAATCAAGGACCATATGCAACCCAACAATTTGGATCCACGCCGAACACCTATCAGAGGCAGGCAGGTTATCAACAGCCGACTCCGTAATACCAAGTGCCACCTTTCCAACAGCAACAACAACAGCAGAGAGTGCCTACACAAGGCAACTCTCCATCTTTGGAAGACCTGATGAAGCAGGTTGCAACCAGCAACCTGGAGTTCCAACAATCTGTGAGCTCCAGCAATTTATAGTTCCAACAGAACATGACCGCCACCATCCAGGACCTTAAAACACAGATTGGTCAGTTAGCCAATACTGTAAGTCAATTACAGTCGGCAGGATCCAACAACCTCCCCTCTCAAACCATTCCAAATCCGAGGGGGAATGCCAGTGTAGTGACCCTACGAAGTGGAAAAGAATTATCTCAACCTACACTACAGCGGTTGCCGAGACCAGCTGAAGCCGACTCCGAGTCAAATGCCGACTTGCAGTCTCGGCCAGAGACAACTGTACCATTGCCATTTCCATCTCGGACTACTTCGGCAAGGAAGCCAGAGTCGAATGAAGAATTGTTGAAGATGTTCCGCAAGGTAGAAATCAATATTCCACTCCTCGATGCTATTAAACAAAGTCCCTAAGTACGCAAAATGGAGCAATCACTGCAAGTGCCTCAACTTTGCCAAAAAAATGCAGAGACCCTGGAGTCTTTTCGGTCCCATGCACCATCGGCGAATACACTTTTGCCAATGCCATGTTGGACTTGGGAGCCTCAATTAATGTCATGCCCACATCAATCTACAAGTCCCTGAATTTTGGTGACTTGGAACCCACAGGGATGACCATCCAGCTGGCAAACAGGAGTATTGTCCAGCCCCTGGGAGTTCTCGAGGATGTTCTCGTCCAAGTCAATGAACTAATATTTCCAGCTGATTTGTACGTGCTAGACATGGAGGACGAAACATCCGGGAAGGAATCCACCTTAATTCTGGGAAGACCTTTCTTGATGACAGCCAGAACAAAGATTGATGTGTATGCAGGGACGCTCTCCATGGAATTCGGTGACGCCGTGGTGCAATTCAATATTTTCGAAGCTATGAAACACCCAACCGAAGACCACTCTCTCTTTGGCATTGATATACTTGATGAACTAGTTGAAGAATATCTTCAACTAAATGGCAGTGGTGAAAACATTGAGGAGTCTGCTGAGAATGATGATGAAAGCAGCTGCCCAGGAGTTACAGATGAAGAGGCCGACTATGAAGAAGTACAAGACCTCTCCAACTCTGAGCACAATCATAGCGATGTTGCTGACTTGGCCTTTGAAGTGGAATTGTCCGAATTGTTAGACCAAGTCTGCAGCACAGAACACTCAGAGTATACAAATGATGCAGAAAACAAAGTCGCTAAAGCTGAAAAGTCTTCCATTGCACACTTAGCGACAATTTTTACGGCCAAGAATGAGTCGGCCAGAGGAGGCCGAGTCAAGGAAGAAATGAAAGTCAACTCAGCCGAAGAGTCAAATAGCAAGGCCGACACGTTTGCCGAGACCGACTCGACAACTACAGACCAGACACAGGCTAAGGTAGAATTCAGTGTTCCATCCAGATCCGACTCTGAAGGAGCGTTAGAAGCCAAGGCCGACTCCCCAAATCAAGTCGGCCAGTCGAATCCAACCTCAGAAACTGACAAATCTCCATCACCGCCACCACCCATAGAATTAAAAACATTGCCGAGTCACCTGAAATATGCATACCTGAACAAGGACCAACAACTCCCGGTTATTATTGCTAGCACTCTCAACCAAGAACAAGAAGACAAGTTGTTGGAGGTTCTCAGGCAAAATAAGAAGGCAATAGGGTGGAAGCTAGCAGACCTTCCTGGCATAAA
This sequence comes from Mucuna pruriens, assembly GCA_025330945.1. NCBI lineage: Eukaryota > Viridiplantae > Streptophyta > Magnoliopsida > Fabales > Fabaceae > Mucuna > Mucuna pruriens. The sequence goes on along the minus strand of JAENHJ010000055.1, from coordinate 652,508 downwards.
CCCCTCCATTTGCATGCACAGAAATTAATGGAGGAGCAAATCAAGCCTATAAGGCAGCCGCAAAGAAGACTGAATCCGACACTCTTGGACGTGGTAAAAAAAGAAGTCACAAAGCTCCTTGCTGCAGGGATCATCTACCCCATCTCGGATAGCCAATGGGTGAGCCCTATGCAAGTGGTGCCAAAGAAGTCTGGGATGACTGTCATAAAAAACCAGTAGGATGAGCTGGTACCAACAAGGATTCAGAACAGCTGGCGAGTGTGCATCGACTATAGAAGATTAAACCAAGCAACTCACAAGGATCACTTTCCTCTGCCTTTCATCGACCAAATGCTTGAAAAATTAGCAGGGAGATCCCATTACTGCTTTCTTGATGGATTCTCAGGCTACATGCAGATACATATTGCGCCTGAAGACCAGCATAAGACAACCTTCACCTGCCCATTTGGTACCTTTGCGTACACACGCATGCCATTTGGCCTCTGCAATGCTCCGAGTACATTTCAACGTTGCATGATGAGCATCTTCTAGGACTTGCTGCAGGATTGTATGGAGGTATTCATGGATGACTTCACGGTATATGCCGATTCATTTGAAGCATGCCTGAGTAATCTATCAAGAGTGTTGAAGAGATACATTGACACAAACCTCGTGCTCAATTTTGAAAAATGTCACTTCATGGTGACTGAAGGAATAGTGTTGGGCCACCTGGTATCCAACAGAGGTATTGAAGTGGATAAGGCTAAGATAGATATCATATCATCCCTTCCAAACCCCTCTTCCGTGAGGGAGGTTCGCTCATTTCTCGGACACGCAGGCTTTTACAGAAGATTCATCAAGAATTTTAGCAAACTTGCCCTACCTCTGTCCAGGCTGCTACAGAAGGATGTGGAATTCAACTTTGACCAGCCCTATATTGAAGCATTTCAGGAGCTGAAAAACAGACTCACATCCGCCCCCATTCTGCAAGCACCAAACTAGGACCTGCCATTTGAACTAATGTGTGATGCATCCAATTCGGCATTAGGAGCTGTTCTCGGCCAGAGAGTTGGAACCGGCCTTCTAGTGCAGGTAATTGCCTATGCATCTCGAACTATGGATCCGGCCAGCAGAATTACACAACAACTGAGAAGGAACTATTAGCAATTGTGTTTGCCCTGGACAAATTCCGCCCATACCTTCTCGGCTCAAGGATCATTGTGTTCTCTGATCATGCGGCTTTGAGATACTTGTTGAAGAAGCCTGATGCCAAGCCATGACTGATTCGGTGGATGCTTCCCCTTCAAGAATTCAATATAGAAATCAGAGATAAAAGAGGTACTGAGAATTCTTTAGCTGATCACCTGAGCAGAATTGAGAAAGAAAGCAAACTGATGCCTATCCGAGACGAGTTTCCAGATGAGCACCTGTTGCACATTAATTCGTCTCCACCATGGTTTGCTGACATTTGTAATTTTGTGGCAGCATCTCGGTTTCCGCCAGAGGCATCTCGGGCATACAAAGATAAACTCCGAAGCGATGTCAAATACTACATTTGGGATGATCCCTACCTTTGGAGATTAGGCAGTGACAAAGTCATCCGCAGGTGCATTCCTGATGCCAAGACCAACTCGGTCCTCTAGTTCTGTCACTCGGCACCTCGAGGCGGTCATTATGGATCCACTCGGGCTGCTAGGAAAGTACTAGACTATGGCCTTTATTGGCCAACTATCTTTAAGGACGCGCATGAATTCGTCTCCACCTGCGAGATCTGCCAAAAAGCAGGAGTGGCCATGAACAGAAGGCAGGAAATACCCTAGCAACCCATCCAATTCTGTGAAATTTTTGATGTCTAGGGAATAGATTTCATGGGACCATTCCCAGTATCCAATGGTTACTCATACATTCTGCTGGCCGTGGATTATGTATCAAGATGGGTAGAAGCCGTTGCCACCAGAACCAATGATTCAAGAGTGGTCGTGGACTTTCTGATGTCCAATATTTTCTGCAGGTTCGGTGTACCGAAAGCGCTCATAAGTGACCAAGGTAGTCACTTCTGTAACAGAGCCATGGCTTCCCTTCTTTAGAAATATGGGGTAGCACACAGAATTGCTACTACCTACCACCCCCAAACAAATGGCCAGGCAGAAGTGTTCAACAGGGAAATTAAGAAAACATTGCAAAAGATGACCAATCCCAGCAGGAAGGACTGGAGCCGCCTCCTTGAGGATGCTCTCTGGGCACATAGAACTGCATACCGGACACCTTTAGGGATGTCTCCCTATAGGATTGTTTTCGGCAAAGCCTGTCACCTTCCTGTGGAGCTCGAACACAAAGCATACTGGCTGTTAAGCAGTGCAATCTGGCCTATGACCAAGCTGGAGAATAGAGAAAATTTCAGCTGCAAGAGCTAGATGAACTCCGCCTGGAAGCATATGAAAATTCTAGGATCTACAAGCAAAAGGTAAAAAAATTCCATGACCAAAAGATCCTGAGAAAAGATCTCTGTATTGGCCAAAAAGTGCTGCTCTTCAACTCCAAATTAAAGCTCATAGTAGGTAAGCTTCGCTCCAGATGGGATGGACCTTTTGTTATCACTAATGTGTTTCCCCATGGTGCAGTACAGCTAAAAGATGAACACAGCAACAGCACCTTCCAGGTCAATGGGCATCAGATTAAGCCATTCCATGAAGGTCCAACGCCTATCACTCATGACATGGAGATAATATCATTGATGGAACTAGCATCACCAGATGACCTTGCCTCGCATTGAGGATAATGCAGATTTTAAGTGTGGGGGGGGGGGGGAATAAATATACAGTCATTTCAATTGTTGTGTCTTAATTCTATTCCCATCCTCCTGAACTCTACTAATTTTAATTTTTGTTTTGGTAGTTTTAATGACTTTATTGTTTTCCTTCAATTGCGTTGTTTCATTTTATTTTTAAATCTGTCATGTTTTTCAATAAAAGCTGCCCAAGCCGAGTCCATGCCGGTTCTGTGCCATCTCGGCCTGATCCGGAACATCTTCGGCCTGGTAGAGTTTCAATTCTGTCATTTACTTTCAAGCTTTCCTCCTAAACAGAATTTCAAAGTGGATTGTCAAAAATAAAAATTGTTTTGAAAAGAATATTGAATTGACTTCTGTAGGTTTGAAAAGACAGTAGGAGTAACTCTGCAACTTTGGCAAGAGATTTCTCTAGCTTGAGGGGAATGAAATTTTTTTGCTCTAGTTAAGTGATTAACCAAAAACACCGAAAAGGAAAACCTTTTGTGACAAGCAAAACAACCTGTGTGAGATTTTGAGCCCTTGTAAAATATTGATGGCTTACATCTGGCCATTTTTCTTCTTCTAATGTGATTTTTGCATTCATGATTAATTGCATATTCTACATTTTGCCTTAACTCTCTGGATGCAACTGTTCTCACATGCAGGAATGACATGATCTAGGCCATGTTTCTTATAAGCCCTGAGCCAAATAAAGCCTACCTGAACAAATGTGTCTGTTGTTTACCCCTTTTGAGCCTAATGTAACCATTCTTCCTAACAGCTCACTACAAGCCAAGGCCAGAAAAACCATGAATCAACCTCACCCTCGGGGAGTAGAGGAGCTTTGGAATTGTTTTGGGAGTAAGGCATGATCAAGTGTGGGGGAACTCCAGGAAGCAAATGGTTGTTCAGCACCCTCTAAGGCTCGAAAATGCAAGAAAAAGAAGAAAAGCGAGTGAAAGAAAGAAAAGAGAAAAAGAGGAAGCAGCAGCTGAAAATCTGAGCTGAAATGGACAAAGAGAGAAATAGCTACATAAAATTGTATAATAAGAAAGAGAAAAGAAAATGAGGTGGTAGCAGCAAGAAGGAGGAATTGACAACATCCTGGGTTATCCCTCAGGCTGATAAAGCTTACTCCCCATTGCTCCTCTCTTCCTCGTGGGTCCTGAAGCTAGTTTTCCCATATTCTATCCTACCCGTGACCCGGCCTCGTTACAAACCAAAAGAAGTTCCTAGTGATCATAATTGTGTGTGTTTTTGCAGGTGTAAGAAGAGAGATCTGCCAAAGTATGGTAATATCAATTCCATGAATGTTGAGTGTAAATACAAGCCCAAACACGTGAGAAATGAGGGTGTTATTTGCCTAAAAGAGAGCTCTGTCACTCCTGGGTACCTTCTCTTGTTTGCAGGTCATGAATTTGCCTAAAGCGCGGAAGGAGTAATTTCCGGATTGTTAGAATATCTCGATCTTAGGGTGAATGAGTGCCGACTCTATCTCGGTTGAACTGAAGGAAGCCAAGTGAAGAATTCTTTTCTATCTTTACAAAAAAAAAAAAAAAGTTCCCTTTGTTGATTTTCATTTTATTTTTGCCCAGAGTGCAAAAAGGGTAAGTGTGGGGGTGTGATGAGTCACAATTTACACATCTTTTAGACACCTAAGAAGGAGGTTTGCATGACTATTCTGTGCTTAAGAATGAATTGTTAGCTAAGATTCATTTGATGGGCTTAAATACAGAGAAAATACAAATCTGTGTTAATTCAGATTTCTTAGCTAATAAAAAGTATCACTCCTTCTTCTGCAGGTCAAGCCGAGTTGACCAGGGTCAACAGAGGAGTCTCAGCCGAGATGAAGTCATCCTGGCCAGATCGACTCCATCTTGGCCAAGCCAGATTCGTCTCGGCAGCCCATGCCTTGCAGTCTAGCAGCCCAATAAAGAGCGGCCCAATTGTATTGACCACATCAGCTATCCAGCTCGGAGGCCACCTCAGGGTCAGCTCAGCTGCCATGTCACTCCTAGGAAATCTGCCACGTCACGTTAGAAGATCTGCATAGGGGTAGAATAGGATCTTCATAGTGTAATTCCGTTAGGATTCATTAGGATTAGCATGTCACAGCTCGTGTATATATAGGAGGAGCTGTGCACTTTTTACACGTTCTGTCTTTGAAATCACTCTTAATACACTTCATTTACTCCATTTCCTCGCTCTCATCCTTTCATTTCTGGTGGTGCACGGTGCTGCATTGGCGTTTCTCTCGATTGAGGAACTGTAGGTCTGAGACTGGGAAGCCGAAGTCTGCCAGAGGGGACCGATCAGACTACTGACGCACTATGGTGGTCTTCTATCAAGCAACCCGTCTTCTTCCAATGATGGTCTTCTATCAAGCAACCCGTCTTCTTCCCACTATGGAATAAGTGAGCCGTCATCCACAGATACAGCAAAGGGGTGCAACATCTTAGCTCTTTTCCATTCTTCTTAAAGCAGTAGTTCAGGGGGTAGTATGTATTAGTCAGTACTGCTATGACAGGGTTTTCACCTCGATCCCTTTTGGCGAGGAAAGCGTCTACAACCGCCAAGTCTATATAGTCCTTTATCTGGGGGAAGAGCATTATGCCGTAAACTAGGAGCCCAAAGGCGTCCATGAAAGCCGATCAATCCCCTTCTCTCTAAAGCTGTAGGAGTCTCTCTTCGAGGCTGGCCTTTGGGAGGCTTTCCAGCCCGTTTCGATTTCTCTTTCTTCTCAGCACTTCTAGCTCGAACATCTTGAGTAATCTAGCCACCGAGGCTCAGGAAGGGTAGTGCCCTTTGAAGAGGTAAGGTGGAGACCTATCTAGGGGCATACCCACAAGCCTCTCATGTTCTTCCACGGTAGGGACAAGCTGAAAATCCATGAAGGTGAAACACCTAAGAGGTGGGTCGTAGTATTGGATGAGGGCTGACAAGGTCGCCGGTTGCGCTTCTATACTTAGTAGGCCCAGTAGGTTACCATGTCTCCCTTCAAAGGTTCTACGCCATTGGCCCTTGAGGTAGCTTTCCCAGTGTCGTAGGGCATGGAGGTCAAGGGCCTTGGTTGGGATCGGACGTAGCTTCCGAATGTAGCGACAAGTTTCAGAATCCATGTGTTTGAAATGACCCATAATTAGATATGTTGATGCTATGCATGACCAGTTTTCCTTCCCACTTTTTGTGTTTTTTTTTTTTGTATATTTTTTGATGTTGCATGCTCTATGTTTTGACTCTTGGATTTGGAGGGTTGGGAATGGGTCACTTTGTCGGCGTGGATCTGGGTCCCTGTCCCTTCCTAGAGGTGGTTGGGGCTAGCCTTAGGTTCTAGGGTGTATACAGGTTCCTTTCTCTAGCTCTAGACATACATCTCACCATTGGCCGCTAGAGCTCAAGACCCTTTTCGGGGATCGTCCATAGATGGGAGCAAGTCCTAGAGTGTGGTTATCCCCTAAAAGATCACGCTCTAGTTGGACTATCGTGGTCACCATTCTAGGGGAATACCCAAAGATGATTATCACTACACATTTGTCACTTTCCTATATACAAGCCCGGAAATAGGACCTTCTCAAAATTGGTATGTGGCAAGTGCCTCTAACTTTTGTCCTGGCCTCAGCATGATTCCTCAAATGAGTCACAAAGGTATTCACAGTATGCTCTAGAAAATATACTATACAAAAAAACACAAATAATCATAGAATCAGTAAAGGTTGTGCGGTCTTGTGCAAATCACTCGATTAGGGCTTGACCCTTACATTCGGTATTTTTCCCAATGGAGTCGCCATCTGATGTGACCTAAATCGCCCCGGGGGTGATTTAGAAAAATTGTTGAACCACAAAGGTTGCTTTTGAAATGTTTTTTATATTCATGTATAGGATAGGAATTGTGGACTGAGTCTATCTGAGACGGAGACGGTTATATTGAGTCGAGGTCAATTCGGTCAATCCGAGACGATCAACCAAATGAGATCCAGCTTAGGTAGGAGTCGCCACCAATGTTCAAGGTACGTAGGAAACCTAAGGTGGATAAGGCGAGTTTTTGGAATAAAGAACCGGGCAAGGGGTCGGTTATGTGTGGTGGTGAAGCGTCACCCCGCTCGCCTACCATCTGGTAGTAACCCTATGACTTGCATGAGTTAGCACAACTTTAATATTAGTCTGTTTAGGATTATTAAGCATGTAATAGGACGGCAGGTTTGAGAATGTATAACTTGACAAGAGTGTGCCTCTTGCTCTTACGTACCTCTCATAGCTGGGAGGAATCAAAGTTCATGTAGTTCTGACTGCATGCAGTGAAATAGAGTTGAACTTTCCCTTAGGCACCCAACTCTCAGGTGGGGATCTAGCTATACATATGCAATGCTGGTTTGCGTCAGACTTTCCTTTCGGCCTCTACTAGAATTTGAAAGTAGGGGTTAAACTTTCCCTTAGGCGTTTACCCCTCAAAGGTTCAGAGTTATGACTATCCATTAGGTGTCTCGTCTCAGTGTTAAATGCAATGTTCGTGTCAATGCAGGCTAGGTTGACTCAAACGTGTATCTATTGACTCGAAGTCATGTAGGGATGCGTTGTGTTGTGAACTAGAGACCGAGACTAACTCGGTCCTAAGCTAAGGCGAGCTACATGCTTGCCATCTGAAGTATGGTTGACTCGAATTGAGTTAAGGCTGGCTATGTGCCTGCCATCTAAATTGTGGTTGACACGGTTTAGGTTAAGGCCGACTATGTACCTACCATCTAGAGGCTGGTCTATGGGAAGGGTGTCGTGCTTAGAGTTTGGCCAAGAAACTTACCTAGTATCTAGAGAGATGGTTGGTACTTTTGCTTGCAGTTGGACGTCTTTCTGCAGCATAATCCTCAGGTTGTTGGTTGCACAGCAATTCAACAATCTTGCTCTACGAGCTCTATTGGCACTTCCCATGTTGGTTCTCATTGGTTCCTGTGCTCAATCGTGGCATGTTCTCCTTGGAATCGTGGTGCATTTTCACGAGTAGTGGCTGACATGGCACTTCTTTGTGTTATGATTGGTGAGGATTCCTATTCTAGTGGAGACGGTGGGCCCTTCGTCTCCTTGATATGGCCTTGTCAAGGGCATCTCACGCCCCTGGGAGATCCAACGGTTTAGAGCAACTTGAGTGTAGTGAGGTGGCATCCTCCTCTTAAGTAACCGATTCCAGTGACTTGGCCTACTTCGTCAACACTAAGTTACTTTGGTCATACTTGGTGAAGCCATGCTCAAGAGGCTTCTTTCTCGCGGGCCTCTCCCTCCTAAGTTGAGGGGTGTGTTTGCTAGGCTGGGCTGACTTTGGGATTTCTTCTATGTAGGTCGTCTTAGATCACTTTTGTCTGGGTGCGTTGAGTCGAGTCTGATGGTCTCTCTCACATTGGTCGATCCAGTTCTTCTTGCCTTATTTGGGCCAGACGGTTTTGAGGTCCTACACCAACTACTAATTATTATATGCTCTGAATGCCAAGGAAGGTTGTTTGGATAAGAGGAATTCGCATCCCAAAGGCCCACCAACCAAGGTCCCAAATTTAGGCCAAAATATACAAAGAAAGGCCCAATGGAGTGGTTGTAGAGGCCACAACTTTATACTGAATTTTGGAACTAAAGACGGTCGAACTGGGTTGATCCTAAGAGAGAAGTTATATATCTTTGTCTTAGCTTTCCAAAACCACCAAGATTGTCTAGTTTGAAGGCCTGTAGTTCCAGATATGGCCTGCACAAAATAACTACATCATAATGAAAATTAAGTCTGAAAATAAGCAATGATTAGCAACTAAACCCGATTAAGTCCAATAATCAAAGATTTGACTAATGTGTCAATATTAACTATAAAATGATGTCAAATATGTCCAACATAAGTCACTATTAAGTGCCTAAAAAATGCTCTATCAGAGGTCTGCATTCTTTTAGATGTCAGCTTCCAACCTCTTCAATCTGCCTCTAGTTAAAGGACATTGAAGGTCTTCAAATACCTTATGCTTAATGTCCTTCTTGAGTGTCTTTTAAGTCTTGAGTCTATTTCATATCAATAGCAATGTCAAAAAATAAAAAAATACAGAAAACAACAAAATAATAAAATAAAAAAATCAGTAAAATGGGTTAAAACACTCCCCGATGACACACACACTTAAAATGAGCATTGTCCCCAATGTAAGCATACAAAAAGACAACACATGTAGCAATAACCACATAGGAATAGGAGGAAAACTCTCTCAAGATGGAAAGAATGTGCAGAATCTTGCGTCCAAAATCTTTGCTCAGCTCTTATCTTTAGTTTCTTGAAGGAGCCATATTGATAACTCGTTTTTAGTCGTGTTCCGTTTATCAAATAAACTAAAGCTAACTATAGTATAGCTAACCCTAGGTCGAATTTTCTCAAGGACACTGTGTATTCTATTATGGCTAAGTGTGAAAAGAGAATTATGCAGAAACCTCTAAATGTTGTGAAATGCCAACTTATTGACAGTCGCCTTAAGTGCGATCGGGATGATCTCGGTGAGAGACTGACTAGAACTGCCAATATGATTCTGATTTAGACAGACGCAACAGAGTCGGACTAGACTTGATCTCGGGCCAGGAAGAACATTAAATAGGGGGGGCTTTTGTGTTTAAGTGCAGAAAAATAAACTAAGTATTGAAAGTAAACTAAACTATGCTAAACTAACTACTGTACCAAATCCGAATTCAAAACACAATCAGTTTAAAGATTCTTTACTTAAGATTATACTTCGAATCAACCTTAGATTCTTACGACAATCGTCGAACATTTGTCCATTGTCATACCGAGGATTTATACAATCACTACCTCATTAGTTGGCAGGGAGTATGTACTTGGTTGATTTTAGGTTCTGTACCTAACCAGATTATTAAAATGGTTCCAATCAGCCTTAGTCTAATGTGATATACTCCTAACAATGTGCAATTGCGGCAAAGTTGAAGCAGATTAAAAGCACAAGAATTATAATCAGAAGACAGAAATGCAAACCACTTATATTATTCAAAACAAACTCGAGTACAAGGTGAGAAATTTAGAGTTTCCAAAGAATCCGCCTTCTATGACGATCGCCTTGGAAGGACGGCAATGGTGCACTGTTGATGGCCAGACGTTGAGGTTTTTTTCCATTAGAGTATGTTGGCTATACCGAGCGATCACCTCCGACAACTTCCAGCTTCCCAAATCCTAGTCCTGTACCTCCTTGATCGAGAGAGACACCTTACTAAAGCTCCGTGTACCACCGTGCTAGCTTGGAACGTCTACAGTCACTACCGGTGCTAGGTCTAGAACTTCATTGTTTTTCCACCCCGGAGACGTGGCTTGGCGTGCTTTATTTATACATAAGTTGGGCAGCTACGGCGCACCTTTATCCTAACAAATTACAAATTTAAATTATTGATTACAGATTTCTCAATCATAGGAGATTACAGATTCCTCAATCCTAGGAGATAACAGCTTCCTTAATCCTATCATAATCATATCTACATTACAAATTCCTTAATTCTAGCATAATCATATCTGCATTAAAGATTCCTTAATTCTAGCATAATCATATCTGCATTACAAATTCCTTAATTCTAGCATAATCATATCTGCATTAAAGATTCCTTAATTCTAGCATAATCATATCTGCATTACAAATTCGTTAATTCTAGCATAATTATATGTGCATTACAGATTCCTTAATTCTAGCATAATCATATATGCATTCTTGCTAGAGTGATTTTAGCCACTAAAGTTGGCTTTAGTTGGGAAGGTTGGTTTGGCTGGGACTGCTTCTACTGGCCGAGACGCTTCAATTAGGTCGGAACACTCTTGGTTGGGCCGAGACATCCTTAGCTTGAGCCTGCAAAATAAATCCACTCTTTTATTAGTTGAAATCCTCATTTTAGTACAGATTTATATTTTTCCTATTTCGAGGCCCATAATTTGAATCTTAACTAAGACAAGACTCTTAATCACTAAACAGTCTTAATAATATCCATCTTAAGCCCTTGTGAGGTGTATAAAATATGACTTATCACACATCCATCTTAACAATTCTACTACCATGTCCTATAGTAGCTTATTTAACAAGGACCTCAAAGTGGAATGCTTGACAAAGTGCTTATAGAAACCTCCTAGCCTCTTCAAGTCATGCAACAACCTTTCTTTGTGCTTAGATTGGAGGATGTTGTCAATGATCACTAGGAGCTTTAATGGCTGCACATGGATGACAATGAAGGCTAAACTAGTGCAACCTCTATAACTTTTACACCTACAAAACTTTCAATATTTACACCTGCAATATCTACAACTTTTGCACAAACATTAATAGCAATACTATTTTCTACACAAATAGAACACTCATTTAATCTATTATAAGTACAATCATAATTAGTAAAATTATTAAAATCAAGGAATTTAGAATGCAAATTCATGTAATCATCACCTAAATTCATGTAATTACTCTGTTGCTTTATACCACAAATCTCTTTTTATGGAGGTTGTTCTTGAGGCAAGGAAGACTTCTCTAAGAACATCCTCTTCATGTCTCCCCATGTATTAACAAGTATTGGTTGTAGGTACAATCAATTCTTTGCTAGTCCATCCATGGAGAAAGGGAATGCCTTCATTTTGATGTAGTCCTCAAGAATTCCATGTGGCCTCATGGTGGAATACATGACATGGAACTCCTTAACATGCTTGTGAGGATCTTCACCTACAAGACCATGAAACTTAGGAAACAAATGGGTTAGTTCACACTTAAACTCATATAATTAAGTTTGCTTGATAAGGATTTGGTTGGCACTCATAAAGACATAAAGAAGGAGTATGAGGCAAGAGATAGTCAAGCTCTCAAAGGTCTTATGACTAGAGGGAGGATAAAAACATTGCAAGAAGAGATGCATCTAAAGCTAGGAGTTCTTACAAGCTTGGAGGACTCAAGCTCAAGGCCAAGTCTAAGCCCAGCCATATACTTTGTATGGGCTTGCTCCTTAATATCCTATAAGCATAAAATTGTCATTTGTATTTCATTTGGATAGCATTTGTAAATTTTAGCTATGCAATAGAGGCTTGTTTGTTTGGTTGTGCAAATAATTTAGTCTTATCTTGTTTGGCTTTGAAGCTACTCTAGCTTAGGATAGCATTCTAACTTGTTTGGATAGCAAGATAGGATAACTTCTTATCCAAACATTGGCTAGGCGTGAAGGGAAGCTATATAACACACCTCCCCACCCTTTGTACACAACACTTTGATGAATGAAGAATATTATGTTGCTGGGCAACTTTGAGAGATAATCTCTATCTTGTTTTGTACAAGAGACACCAATTCTTATCAAGCTTTCAAGAGGCTTGTGGCGAATCCCATTTTGCTTTTATTTTCCTCAAACTTTAGGTGAGTGGTGAGTTCACTATACCATTTCTTCCTTACTCACATTTTCTTGTTTTTCCTTCTTTCTTTTTGTTCCATTTTCGTGAGCTCCTTCTTCAATCATGGAGTAAGAGATCCAAGACTTCAAGAGATCCTAGTGTGTCCTTTATCATTGTTCCAACTCAAGATATTGGATACACTAAGGTTGATACATAACATTAGGTGCCAACTCATTCAAAGTCTTGTTATTATTAGCCATATTATCAACACTAAAGTAGGATATAAAAACACCAAAATCAAAATAAAAAATACCAAAATCACAAATCATTAGCACCAATATCAGGTTTGGGAACACCAAAATCAGATGCAAAAACACTATGACTATTATTAGCTACTTCGCCACTGTTATGACTTCTTATCAACTTATAGAATGTCTTATTTATTTCTAGATTATAACATCCAATTGACTAGGATCACTCCTAGTCATATACAACAAAAATAGAAGAACAACAAAATGATAGAAAAAAGCAAAAACCAATAGAATTAATAGAAAACAATAAAATGACATACACATAAAAAATTAACAACTACATTCTCTCCCTTCTAGCAATGGTACAACACATAAAAAAGTAGCAAATACACACACATATAATATATATATCAAAGAAGTTAGAATATCAACAAGTTTAGGACACAATAGCTTGTGTCCCCGACAACAATGCTAGTTTGACAATTCTATTGAGACACTATAAAAACCATTAGATTTCCCTTATATTTGTAGTGTAGGGACTAACCTAAGTCGAATCTCTCAAGAAACAATCACATAATGCCTAATGTTATTGAACAAAAACCAAAATGAACGTAAAAAGGGGGTTATATGCAGAGAACAAAATTAAAAATAGAATTGCATAACTAAATTATGCATAATATATTTAACAAAATAGAGTGGAGAATAGAAAATTGTGAAACATTAATTCAAGGATCCAATCATGCAATTGAATTATCATGATTCAACTAAAGATGTAAATTCATATCAACTCAAAATTCATTAGACAATTATCTAACATTCATCCACACAAATTGAGATCATAATCACATTTCCTAATTAGCATGGATTAAAACGCAAGCAGTTGATTGATAAAGGTGATCAATCAATTACCCAACCTTGGCTAGATTGGATTAATCAATCCTAATTTAACATAATCCAAAACCTCAAGCAAAATCATAATCATGAGAATGGAACAAGAATTAGAAAGAAAACTAGGCATACAATAGAATTTGCAAAAGAGAGAATTAGGAACTCAAAGAAAACCTAACCGTAATCATGGAACCTTAAATGGATAAGAGAGATTAGCCTTCCTTGGAAACCACCACAAAAATGCAGAACCAAAATGAATATAAAATTGCAAGAGAGAAAAAGGAAGGCTTGTGATCCAAGAAATCCCCCAAAAAGCAAAGTGTAAAGTGTCTCCAAGTGTATAACCATTTTCTACGTAACTAAACTAACTAATAAATGCTTAGAATTCTAAGGAAGATTCTTTAGATTAGAGACTTTCATGGCCTAAAGGCCCACCACTAAGAGTAGGTGTTAATTTCCCAATGAGCTATCCAAAGCCACCATGATTTCCCAATTTGGAGATTTGTAATTCCATTTATGGCCTGTACAAGGCAGTAATATCATAATGAAAAGTAAATCCAAAAGTAACCAAAGATTAGAAACTAAGCCCAATTAGGTCCAATAACCCAAGACTTAACAAATGTGTCAATATTAACCATAAAAAATGCTATATGTGTCTAAAATAAGTCACTATTGAGTGCCTAAAAAATGCTCTATCAAATATCTAGGACAGATCCTACTAGGCTAAATCAGAACCTTGGTAGAAGATGTGATAACTTGAGAGGGAGGTATAAAGTGCTAGTCTCTCAGCTCAAAGCTAGAAAAATCAATTTGCTCATAAGATTATCTTTAGGAAAGGGAAAGAAACTTGGAGTTAGAGTTTCCAATGGTTGGAACTTTGAGTCTTTTAGATAAAGCATGACTTGCACTAAGTTAGGCTTCTTACTCCTGGATATGGAATCCCCTTCAAACTTATGAAGGATCACATGTTATTGAACACTAGAGTAAAGGTTGAGGATAGATTTTGCCTTGATGAGATTTGGGTAAACCTCTTTTTGTGTGTGTTATAAAGGTAAAGCAACACATAGAGGGTCGTAGGTGTTTGATATTAGGCTAGGAGGAAGAAAGGAATTTTCATGAGGTTGATATGTGACTAAGTGAGGATATGAGGGTGAGATGACATGTTCAAACTCATGTGAGGAGAGGATAGTTTGGTCTAGGAATATTGGGTTCAGGTTCTGGGTGTTGTAAGAAAAGAACAAGCTATTCTTTCATTAATTATTCTTCAAACACAAATAAGGTAAAAGGTTTGGTAGGTGTTGTTGTAGCAAGGTTGGGTAACACTAGTGAAAGGAGAGCAGATTCATCAGGTATAAAGACTGAGGTGTCTAAAAGAATGGTTTGGGCAGTGTTAGGTAAAGGTGATGATATGGTTTCTCATATGGTGAAGTGTTTAGGTTTTGAGAAGGACTTTGTTTTTTTGGTAAGGATATGATGGTAATATTTTCAAAGAGAAGATTCATTGGAAAGCTTGGAAAAGGGTGAGGTTTCAAGAGGTTTGGACAAAAGGATGCCCAAAAGGTTAACTAAGGTAGGTTCAAGTAAGGGTTTGGACGGTGGTAGTTTTAGGTGTATGGACGAGAGAAGTTTAGATTGAGAAGAGGGTAAAGATGAGAGGAGATGGTTTCTACCTGATTCTCTTGAAAAGAGATTTAAGGTGTTTACCTTTAGGTATAGGGGGATGATCGAATGTTTTTGAGACACTCAATAATGACTTAAGTTGGACATATTTCACATCTTTCTATGGTTAATATTGACACATTTGTTGAGTCTTGAGTTATTGGACCTAATTAGGAAGGAACAACAAAACTAAAGGATACACATAGTATAGATAATTTCATTACACTTTCAACATAAATAACCCCTAAGTAAATGATACAGACAAACAACAAATAGTACATACAACACTATCAAGGTCAAACACACATATGGTCTGACAAACATCGGGGACCGCATTAGAAGAATATACACACATGGTAAACCACCCTCATCCCTAAACAAGCACAATAAAAGAACATTTAACACACACAATATAAAACCTTAAACAAATAGATGTGGGGACAACAAAATCATACAATAGGCAACTGTGCAATCTTATCTCCACATTACGAAAAAATAATCGAGACAAAGAAAGGACACATACCTTCAAATGTTGAACTCTGACAGAAAGAGAATGACTTTGTTTGCTGAACCCTCTCTTTACCCCCAAATAGCAGTTCGTTGAACCCCAATCACTAATCCAAAAACTCAAATTCACTACTTGGTGAACCCTAATCGCTTCAACCTTCACGTAGTTGCTAGTATTCTATAGTAGTTGTTTAATGATAGGTAAAAACCACTTCATTTGGTAAACTAATGAAACAATTAACAAGATTAAATAAGTTAAAATTACATGTAATATAATAAAATAGACAGATAAGGGTCATGTAAGACAACTTTGTTTGCTCTGTCTACAATTTGGACAAAAAGGATAATGTTGTAGTGTTTTTCAAAATTGAAGGATCAAATTGAAACTTTTAATAAAAGAGGAGATCAAATTGAAATAAATAAATAAATAAAAGGACTAAAGAAGTAATTTAGCCTATTTTGTATAACATAATCACAACTTCATTTTTCTTCTTTTATACAGTAAAGTGTTTTTTTCCTTCTTTATGTATCGTGTGTGTCTGTTTTAGCGTTGTTAATTTTGAATAAAATCATTTTTGGTTATGTGATATATTTTGGATATTTTATTTTAAAAATAAATTAATAACAAATTTAGTGTAAATCCTTTGCTTTTATATAAAAATTATTTTAATTTAAAAATAATTATAAATCTACACCCAATACCTTAATATAAAAAAAAGTAAACTACACTCTCCTCTCTTGAGAGTTATGAATATTACACTACTCTTCTCTCTTATATTAAAGATTACCTTCCCCACCCACCTATGATAGAATAAAATATATGACATTTTACTCATATTTTAAAATTTTTGTTGAAGTTATGTTAATTTCCGTTAAAAAATATTACCAAAACATTTTTACACTACAACATCTTCAAAGACATATATATTTCAGTGCTTTCCCTCCTTGTGTCAAAATACCTTTTTTCTTCCTTAAAAAATGAAAATATATTCATTTTACTATATATATATTATTTATAAAATATATATAACAATTTATCTCAATTTAATCTTTTAATCATTATTTCAAAATTATTATGAATTATGTTAATTTTAACTATATATTTCAAAATATTTATTTTTTAATTATTATTTTTTCACAAAATTTATTTTTAAATAATTAAATTAAAATCTATATATATATATATATATATAAGTTAAATAGAATTAAAGATAAGTATTAAGGTATTATTTGATTGATGTTATCGATACAACATTTTTATAAATATTTAAATAAATTAGTATTTTTATATATGTTATTATTTATTAAATTTAATATATAATTAATTTCTACAATATTATTAAATATTGTATATATTGAATTAATAAATGTAATGCTAATATATGTATATTAAACATATAAAATTTTAAATAAATCTATTTATACTAAAAATATATTGTTAAATATAATTTAATTATTAAATAAATTTAAGACATATATATATATATATATATATATATATATATATATATATATATATATTTTAAAATATAATTTATTTTTTATTACTTTTATAAAAAATAGATTATAAAATATTTTTGAATACAAAAATTCAAATGTATACTAATGTAAATATATATATATATATATATATATATATATATATTATAATTTATCTCATAAATTTTATTTTTAATTATTTTTTGTTAAAAATAATTATTTTAAATTAAATTTTATATTTTAAAAAATAATTGAATGAATAAATGATAATTTAATAAATTAAAAATATTTTAATGTATATTTTAATTAAAAATATATCGTAATATTTTATAATAAATATTTTTATTCATTTTATATTAAATAGAATAAATTATATATTTAAAAAAAATGACAATGTAATACTTTTATATTTTGATGTAAAAGGTTATAATTTATTGTACCTTTTAAAATAAAAAAATTATAATATAATATATATATTTTTTAAAATAAGAAAATATAATTTATTTTACTATTTAAATCGATTAAATAGTACATTTTAAAATAAGAGGTGTAATTTACTGTAAAAATTAAATGTTACGTCAGCTGATATTTCACCGTACAAAACAAATCATACGCTCACGTAATCAAATGAATTTCCTTTTCTAATATCACAAGATATTCTCAAGCTTGAGACTAATCTGCGTCATGTCCATCCTTTTCACATGATAGCTAAATCATGTTTTTTCCTGACTGTTCACAGCCGAATGATTTTAATTCCAAAATATAATTACCCATAAGATTTAACTGTGGACCACCACAACTCTGTCACCGACTAAACTAAGATCACTTGACTGGTCACCATCTCCTAACCTTGTTGAAATTATTCCATCAAGGATTGGGCGTGTCTTCTCTAATCGCACAACTTTGTCTTTTCCCTTTATATTTTAGCATAGAATTTCTTTTCTGGAAATACTTTCTGACATAAAAAAAATCCCTTACATTGCTGCCCTTTTTCAGACTCTGCAAGTAAATCTTTCACCACTAAGCATTTACAATTTCTTAACAAACTAGCAATAGCTCCTTTCTCTCTTTTTTACCACTGTAATAATGCTTGACGAAGTAAAATTGCAAATAATTTGCCAAACTATTCATCTAGAATTTACTTCCATAAAAAATTCTGTTGACAACAAATTTTGACATATTTTTTTAATACTTTTTCTAATCATTTTCTTTTTCAGTTAAATAATTCTTCTTTTTACATTCATAAGATTTTAAGTCGGGTGAGTTTACTGTCTCTAGCAAAAATTGGATTGAATTTTGTTACTCTCACCTATTCGTAAATGTACTCAATGTAGTTTTCTGATACATGAACCAACAATCATGAACAATTTAATAGAAAACAATATTAGAACTTCGAAGCAGGGCCTCTTCGGAAATATCACACCGCATCACAAGAAACAGAATGCAATTACCTAGATGACAGGGAAGTCTGACCTATCCCTTTAGATGAATATTTGATGACCCTACCCTTCATATTTCAATAAATTTGAAATCCAAAGCATCTCAGGCTTGAACCCACCACCTGCAAAAGAAGTCTTCCAAATGTAAAACCAACTTGAGTGAGGAGAACCATCATACATTTCTAGATAATGGGTACTCTGTCTAGTGTCTACAGTGAAAACAGAGGGATAGAAGTTAGACATTACATCCTTCTTTTAACTTTATGTTCAAAATAAACGACTGGATTTCAGCTAATTAGGTTTATTTTGATTGAAATTGAAATAAATAAGTTAAATAATATAGAGGTTAAAAAAGAATTTTCCCCACAATTCTCATTTAACAAATCAGGTCACCTTATGAGGGATATTCATCCACAACATGGAAAGCTATGGTATCTAGGGATGATAATTGGGTAAATTGAGTGACGTATTACAATATCCTTCTCATAGCCCCATTGAAAAGAACATCTAAATAGATATGCAGTTAGTAATTTCAGTATGTGTATTCTTATCGGAGAGATACCTATATACTTGTACCCAAAACTTAAATATGTTCTCACGATGGTTTATTTGATAAACTATCGAAACATGAATGTTATTATAGTAATATTAATGATGAAAACCCAATAGAAAAAAACATTGATTAAAAGCAAAATGCGTAACTCGATGAAAGAAAATATTCAAAGATAATCTAATTCTAAATTATAAAGTGGTATAAATAAAATTCTTTAACTTAATTAAAAAAGTATTTAAAAACTTCCAAAATCTAATTATAAATTATAATAAATATATTATGCTAGTATATGTAGAGTTGGGTAGGAAAGTACCTATATTAGCCCCATGCCTCTAACAATTGTGGGTAAATAATACCCATCGTTGAATCCAAAACCATTTGATGGGTATATATCTTACCTCTTGCGAGTAAATTTTATAAGTATCCATTACCATTAGGTTTTGGTGTAACCCTTAACGGTGTCTATGTCCAATCCTACTCTCTCTTATGAACTTCGCAACTTACAACCTTGTCCTCAAACCCCCCAAATTCATATCATGGATCTTAAGCTTCACTGTCCCCTTTGGTAGCCACTTCACACATGGTTACCTCATCTTTGATGACAAAAAGGTCTATGTCACTGCTATCTACTTTAAGAGCCTTACAAGGTGAACTCCTCAACTGATTACATTGACTATCAGTTGGAGGATAATGCCTTCAATTTAAGACATAGGATGATTATCTTTAGCGTTAGTGACTATCTTAGCAATTGGGATTACAAATGCTTTAGAGTCCTTGCTAATAAGAGTGGTGTCTTATTACTCTATGATATAGCTCACATTAGTGAACTTCTTGTTGCTCAAGAGCCTAATATCCTTTTTGAGTATTGTGACTAAAAAACACAGAAAAATACAAGAATGGGCTTGAATTGTATTTCATAAAATATATTTTTTAATTAAGATTAATTTTGTGAATACAAATGTTCAAGAAGCGTTAAAAGAAGCTAGTGTAACTATCTAAAGTTTCAAAGCAGCCGTCTGAAACTTCAAATGATACTCTTGAACACAAGATTTTATGAAAACTAAGTTAAAAGCACTTTTTTACAAGGCAACCACAAGGTTAAGTTAAATAAAGAAGATGAAGAAATAAAAAGGGCACTTCAAGGATTTATTGTGTTTCACTTTCACCACTTTAAAGCTATGTTTAGTCTCTAGCAAACAAATCAAGATTTTGATTCACTATGCACAAATTCAAAATATAATTAGAAGCCTTACATTTGAGTATTTAATACACAAGTATATATGCTCACAAACTCAAGTATTCTTTTTATGAAGTGTTTTTTTAAGCCCATACACCCCTCCACAGTGTCTTTGAATGACAGAATGAAACTTTAATGCTATAAAAAAATTGTACAATAAAAACCAGTGATAGCCTAAAGATATTAGCTTAACTGCGCAAAAGCTAAGATAACAATAGCTCAAAGAGAATAAATGAAAAAAAAAATGAATGAATGTGTTGATAGTTCTTAAATACAAAACATGTATCTCCTTTCTTTCTTATAAATGACTCTTATTTATAATGTTCCAAAAAAAAGAAAGTGAACGTTGTTGTGACCGAGGCTTCTAGGATTTTGAGATTGCAATTTTCTATTGGACAAACTATTTTACCAAAGATTTGATGTACTAGCCATTTTATTTTATTTTTGTGCAACAAAAATATTGCTTCACTTAAAAATATTTATTTGTCATACATGTACTCTCTTTCCAACTTTTTTTTTTATTCTATTAGATATATATGCATCTTAAATAATAGGTGTAAATTGTTAGATTCAAACCATTATGTTAATTATGATAATCATTTATAAGATAAAAAGTAAAAAATAATTTTGATTTATGAAATTAGAAGATACTGTCACATTAGGCATTGAATTGAAGGAAATTAAAAAAAAAATTCCTAAAAATACGAATCAACAATCACTTTAGTTTAAAATAAAAAAAATGTATGACTAAAACAATAATATTATCATTTGTTTAGACACTAAAATCACAGTAAGTAATTAAGCTTGAAGACTTATTTGACATCTCAAGATTTTTTTTTTAATTTTCTTGGATTAGGAATTAATGTAATAGTGTCTTCTAATTTGAGGATTAAAGCGACCCTTTACTCTAAGATAAATTGTAAGTCTTTTGTAAAATATGATCACTAATATGTTTGATTAAGTGTTTCAAAAAGATAAATGTACGTAGATATATTCTATATAATCGTTAAGATGTTCAAAGAAAACTACAATCATTTATCAAAAAGACATAATCAAAATACTCCATGAGAAATTTGCATCAAAATTATACTTGAGAATATTTTAGAGTATTGCACAATTAGTATGATAAAAAGTTGTGCTCTACTACAACACAAGTTGGAAAAAGAGAAAGTGATGTGACTCCTATATAATAACTAGTTTTCAAGTATAAAAAGGATGAAACACCATGTTTGAAGCAAGCCTTGAGAAAAGAACAATTCAAGAGAGAGAAAGTGCAAAAGATCCTTAGTTGAGAGTATTAAGGCAGAATATGTGTGATTCTAAGCAAAAATAAGATTTTTGTGCAACTCGAAACTCATGTTGTGAGATAACCTAATTCTATATTTCAAATCTAGATATATATAAGAGAGTTATATTTTTACATCTTTTATTTATGAATCCATGTAAAAAAATTTAATAAAATTAACAAATTATCGCTATATTATTTCTATAAAATGGTATTTTTTATTAATCAACATCCAATCTTAAAACTCTAACAGAAGAGAACTTCATAAAAGAACTTTTATACATACTAGAGTCTTAGATTTTGAATAAATTTTTTAAAGAGTTAATCAATAACTTCAACTTTTTTTTATTTGAAAGACTCGTAAAATTTCAAGAGTTAAAAAGAAAACAATTTATTTTAGAACATATTGAATTTTTCCAACAAAGAAAAAGTCTTTGAATTTAGCCTTCTGAACGTACTGAAAATATATTATTTTATTCATTACATAGTTAGATTGCATTTTGATTAAGAGAACAATCCTTCAGGACTTGTAGACATTACACTCTGGTCTTGTCAAAAGCTATATTTTTAGGAAATTGAATTCTTCTAAAAAAGGGATAAATGTTTTTCTAAAATTTTTATAATTTGTATTCTAAACATCAAAATACGCTCAAAAGGATTAGTAATAGAAAAGAGTTTAAAGTCACAATTCAACCTCATTTTGTCACGTTCTGACTTCATTCCTAACTTTATCAATTTCTCTATTTCTTAGTTAGTAATTAACACTAAGTTTGTCAAATCTATGTAAATTTGTAGAGACTTTATAAACTACTTTGGTGTTACTACAGAAAGACAAGATAAACAATATAAATTGCCTCAGTCAAGAAAGTTGCTTCCAGCACAACACTGCCATTTTCTACCTGACTAGTTAATAATATGAATGGAAAATCATGCTATTGTCTCCTAAAGCATCAGTATTTTAGATTACAAGAGATTTGAATACTTATTTTGTCAGCAAAGGCACTTCTCCTTCTTCTCGTGATAAGATTTTTTTTTTTTTTTCACAAAACTCTTGGCCTCTTAATCCGTCATCGATCTGTATTTCATGACGAAGAAGATACAAGACATTTTTCTTTTAGCGAAGGGCTAGTAACACTTTCTCTACTGCACTCTTTATAATACATATTATATTATTTATTAAAATTTATTAAAAATTACAAAATTAAAAAAAAATCATTATATAAGAAATGAGATCCAAACAAATTATAATTTCTAATAAATTTTAATTAATAATAGAAACTATATTCAAAATAATGTATTATTAATATTTTTATAGACAAAATAATTTGTAAAAAAATTGTAGCCAAACTTAGCGCAAGGTGTGCCAAAGTTCACCACAATAACAAAGATAAAAAAAAAAATAGTCTGATGATGCATCCCAACCCAACCTTAACATAAACAAAAGTAACTCAAAACAGTAAAACGAGCAAAATACCCCTGGCCGAACGAGATTACAATGCTTGGACGTATGAACTAGGTCCATGGGAGCCCATGAAATACAATTCTCGTACGGCAACCACATGTCCGGTAAAATACCAGACATTTGTCTAAACAGAAATATTTTTCTTCTCAATAAGAAAAAATGCAACATATGATTAAATATAGTTGAAATCTGGAAGTAGTACTCAACTTAAGGAGAGCTAATGATCATCAAATGACATGAATGAAGAAGAAAAAATAGTCTGCTTCATCAGAGCTTTTTACCTTCAAGCTGCATCCTAGTGCATCCTAGTGCATACCAATGAAATAAATGTTCAATATTTATGGTAAGGACATAACCCAATTTGTTTTGAGAGCAATAAATATATAAAAACGTTCACAGATAGTTATGCTAATAATTTAAATTTAATTCAGGTAACAGACACTAGCAAAGAGGGATTTAGAAACCTAAATAGTGCTTTATACAGTGCCGTACTAGGATTTGCAAAAGCTAAGAGCGAGATGCCATATATAAATCAAGTTAAAAATTGACTAATGTCTGTGAGCGATAAATGCATCGCGCCCTGTAAACAAATGGCAGCACCCTCATTTTATTCTTTGACATTAAGATTTGAAATACATTGGTTTGCTTAGCATTTAAGTTTTGGTATATCTATTGATAAACTCTGCCAATACGGCATACAGGCAATGTAAACGTATCAGGTTTGTAATAAGTAAGAAAATCAATTGTGAGCAATAAATTCTCTTCCTCTTATTCTTAGGTGTGCAGTGTGTAGTGCAAAGCAAAAAAAAAAAACTTCTCTCCCTTGCTTTTTCTGAGTTATTTGTGGCTTTATTTTAAACCACTAATTTCAATTAGTATAAGAACTTGAGAGGTTGTTAGTAGTGTGAAAAAAATATATTGAGTGTGAAAAATAAGAGTGTACTTAGTAAAAAATTCTAGAGTTAATATAATTTTGAAAGAGAGATATGACCACCGATTACAATATATTTTAGACCGGTTCAAAGTTAGATGGAAAATTAGATTTTAGTTATTCGAAAGTTTTAATATTCACATGTTTAAGGAATAATAATTGACACTATTACAAATTTACTAAAGAGTTGATTATTTAGATTTTGACAAAATAGAAAATGCTTAAATAAATAGAAAATGGCAAAACAACTATAGAAACTTGTGATATTTTAAAATCATAAATTTCATCATAACTATTGCATGTTGATAAATAATAATGAAATATTCATTGTCAAGGTAAAGATAACATGAAATATTCATTACCAAGGTAAAGATAACATGAAATATTCATTACCAAGGTAAAGATAACGGTCAATTGCCTATTTTCTTTGAAGATTCATCATGAAATTTTTCTTGCCTCGAAATGATGATTGGTGGTGGTAATATTCATCTGTCAAGATGAAAATTATGTTTCTAGTTTGTGTGTTTTGAATAAACCTAATGAAGTATGTGAGACACATTAGATTGAAAAGAAACACAGAGAATCATTTCCAATTGGAATGTCTTGGAGGGTGAAAAAATATTGAAGATAGTTCATTCAAATCTATGTATTGTTGAGATACAAGCACGTGGTGGTAGTAAGTATTTTACTACCTTCATCAATGATTTTAGCATAAAGACTTGAATCTACTTTTTGAAGCAAAAATCAGAAGCCTATAACACTTTTAAAACATTTAAAGCATTTGTAGAAAAACAACGTGAATGCAAAATCAAAGCTTTGAGAATAGACATAGGGCAAGATACCTTGCCTATAAAAATTTCTTTCAGCAGAATGGAATACAACATCAATTGATAAGTAGATATGCATGAAGTGGAGTTATTGAAAGGAAGAACGGACGATCAAGGACATGGTGAGATGCATGCTGAAGGGCAAGCAAATGCTTAAAAGAGTTTTAGGCAGAAGTAGTTACTATTGTTATCTATATTTTGAATAAATGCCCAACAAAGTTTGTGACAAGATACCTAAAGAAGGTTGGAGTGGAAGGAGCTATCAATTAGACATTGTATCGGTCGGCCACGACAACCGGGCTCCAACATGTGTGTAGGCCCACATGACAACCGGCACCTTCCGAACTTGGACCCAAAGGTAGATGTGCCCCAACACAATAGAGTGCCTTGGCCCAAGGAGGTCAGTCCACTCAAACCGGCTGTGACACCCTTCTACCCCGAATACTTAAATTAAAATAATCAAGTAAATAAAATGAAGACAGGGTAATAGTTAAAACCAAAAAGCATAATTTGTAGTAAGGATAAAAGATTCACATGGTAATTAAAAGGTAGGCACAAAGTTTTCAATGAGGTTTTAGATCTAAACATTATAATTGAGAAGACTAAAGTCATAATCATCTTTAAAATAAGTCATTCAAACATCAAGGCATAGAGTAACTATTCTAACTTCTAGCTGTCACACTAATCAGAGCAAGACCCCGCTTTTCAAAACTTGGCACCATGAGTGCCCTCAACATTACCTAAAAGAAAACAATAAGAGAAAGTACGGTGAGAAATCGCATTCAATCATATATAAAGGCAGATAATGTCCCAAATCCCACCCATTACCGTACTCAATTACTAATAGTTAACAGATGCTCATATATTAATCACATTTCGTTCTTTCAAAATCAATCACAGTTCATTCATGTTTACAAAATACACATGCTCGTACAATGCATATGCTTATCACTACACCTAAGAGTCTCGAGTCGGAACTCCACACCATGGGCGAACCTCCTCAATCCCCTTAGTTATCACTAATGATGGCCACACCGTTAAACACCCCGTATGGGTCGGTGTGTTGCACAGTTAAACACCACCTATGGCCCATGCGAAGACATTCCACACAACCGTTAAACACCACCTATGCCTAGCGTGCAGCATGGTGAAACACCACCTGTGGCCCATGCATATGAATGTCCCCCATCATTAGTCCACCCTGTTAAACACCACTTTTGGCCAGGGTCCCCTGTTAAACACCACATATGGCCAGGGTATTATAGCTACGTCTGGTTTTCATGCATCTCATGCCTCTCATGTCCATGCTCAATGCATTCTCATCCACACTCTTATTCTCATGATTTATACATCATTCGCACAATCCATAGGCATACCCAACCATATTAATTTAACCATTATCATTATAAATCATTTATCAAAAAGCACAGAAACGCACATAAAACACCATTGAATTTCACCTAATTTCATCATTGCACACAAGAGCCCCAGATCATGAACAACCATAAACAACCACAAGAATCAAGTAATTAGGGCAATTAGCTATACGATTTCCCAACAAAAATCACATTAGGACAAGACATTAATCAAACCACAGAACATTTTGACAATTTTTTTTTACCGATTAAAATATTTTTATAACATAATAACCAAACAAAATTGAGAATTTAGATCCTAGAGGGACTTAGGGATTGCCCTCACTACTTGTACCCTCCCACATTCATATATGACTGAACCAATCTCCCCCGTACCTTAGAGACGATGAATGAAGAACTAATGCGTTTCTGGGACGATCTGAACACTCTAGCTTCTCCTCCTTGCATGTTTGTGTTCTCTCTCCTCTAGGTCTGGCTGTCTGACGTGCAAAACACAAATTGGGGTAAACTGATTACCCTCCGTGTAATATTCTAACTGGGTCGGGTTAACCTCGACCCGCCCGTCAGCCTCCCCATTAATTCAATTAATTAAATTAATAAATGAAAATAATTTAGATAAAGCCTCATCAGTTTATAAAATCATTAACTCCTCTATTAAAATAAAATTGATAATAATAATGTAATTAATTTCTAAAAATAATTAAATAAATTTTAGGATGTTACACCAGCCTCTTCCTAACCCAAACGCTCAACTCCTAAAGTTAGTTAGAGGGTAGTTGGGGCGGTTAGGAGTCTGTTAGGGAGTCGTTCATTTCCACCATTCTCTCTCGCTCAATACGTTACAACTAACGAGACCCCTGACGCCTCCAAATCGCAAATGAGAAAATATATATATATACACTTTGGGGCAAGGGAGACTCAAGCTCGTAACTTAAAGGTCATGGGGAAGGGACCAACCCGCTAGCCGACTAAGCTACCACCACTAACTGTAACAAGGGAGTAATAAATAACTATTAATCTCTCAGTCGGTCACACCTCATTTCACCTCTTAGTCACCTCATTTCATTTCAAAACTTTTGGGGTGAGAAGGATTCAAACCCGCAACCTCATCATCATTAAGGGAAGGGACCAACCCGCTAGCTGACTGAGCTACCACCACTAGTTGTAACAAAGGAGTAACAACTAACAATTAATCTCTCGGTCGGTCACACCTCATTTCACCAACGCGGCAGATATCGATGCCTCATTTCAATTCCTTCGCCAAAGGATCTTCGCCATCTCCCCTCCACCGCCGCCGCCTTTGAGGTCGCAAGAAAGGCGATCATTCCTTCACTTTCTCTCATTTGAGGAACACTAGAAGCGCTGAGACCAGAGCCTCTCCCAGCAGAAGAGCCAAAGGCGAAAGCTTAACGAGGAATAGATCTGGTGACAGTAGATCTTGGCAGCGACGCCACCGTCCATCGCCAAACAGCGTGTAACATTTCTCTCTGACATCGCAGGACCGAGGAGGAGGTGAACGTGAGTGTGGAAAGAGATACATGATGAAATTATTAGATAACGTGTCTTGCCCATCACCCCTTTCGTTGGTATTCTTTATCAGGATTTTACTTGTTATGCTAAATTTATTCAGTGTTTCTACTGAAAAAGGGGATGAAGATCACTGAAGGAAATTCAATTCTTGTTGTACTTGAGAAACGTCTAGATGCAGAAAATGCTTTAAAGAAGCATATATGGGCAGAAGCACAACTTGATAAACACCGTATCAAAGAGTATTACTTCAATAAGACACAGTATTTAAAGATAGGAATCAATGAGCTTACCAACATTTCTCATTGATTTTAACAAGTGCCTGTTATCCACAGCACCAGGGGAGATTCTTTTCCAAAGCTTCAAGAAACTTTTCAACACTGCTAGGACTAACTCCGTGTCATGAACATTTTGGTCCAGAGAGGATGTTGAAGGATAAAGCAGGTCACTCATTATTGCCTCATTAAACTGTATGCTGGCTCTCTTTATTAGTTCTGTTTTGGTCATTGGGGAGACACCAAGGTTGCTTGAAATGCTGAGAAGTCTTAACAAGAAGCCAGCTGAAACTGACCCTCAATCTGTAGGAATCATGCTCACAATTGTCTCCAGAATTTTTCGGTTCACCACTTTAGATTCTTCTATTTTTGTGGCTGAATTGAATGAACCTTTAAGCTTTGTGAGACCGGGTAGTCACTTACAGACATAGACATGCAAAGCTTTACCAATAAGCTGTGGTGGGAGCACACGAGTTGATCTAATAGCCATTATTATGCACCTGAAAAGATCTATGATTCTCGGACCACTTCGGTAACCTGTCGGTGGCCTGTAGTGTCGCAATGGTATTCTTCCAGCCTTCAAGAAGGCATGAGCTGAAGAAAGCCTCAAGTTTGCCTACAAAGTTTCCCTTCTCAACGGACTCGTTCATTTGGAGGAGTTTAACAGCACAGTGTGCGGGCACAAAATTATGAGCACTGATGTTGATTGAAACTCCATAGCAAAACTTAGAACAAAGTTCAAAAGCATCTGCCCCTCCAGGCATGTCACGAAGCTCTAGAGGAACACTCTCCGAATCACTGGAATTTGAGCAAAGTCTTTGTAGAAGGCTACATTTTGGAAGGAGCGAAGACTTGTCTAGCAGATAAGTAGTATCATTGATTTTTATCACAAGGTCAGCTGGTATATCTGATACCAGACTCCTGGTAGCTTGTTCAGTGTAGAAAGTATCAACCCTTGTTCCAAGTTTCATGAACTTCATATCTACTTATTGTGATCTATATCCAATGGTCAAGAAAAACCTCTACTTGAAAGTCTGCACAAATTCCGTGAAACGGGCAAACAAAACGGGCAAACAAAACTTGTACTGCTCAATTAGTGTCTAGAGTGCACTCATGATGGTTCAATTAAACATATTTGGAAGTTTGAGCATTGGAGCTGGAGAACTCTTCGACACCATGTACTAGATGCTAAGAGGACCGATGACTTGCAAACTCTTCAGAAAAATCTCTAACAAAGCTTCAGCAAAAGTTCCAAAAGCTTTGTACAGGTGAATCAAATCAATAATTTCAGCCAATAAAATCGATATAACTCCAAAAGAAGAGAAGGCAGCTGATGTTTGGGAAAGAAGAATTGTGTCTATCTTAATTAGCCCTAAGTTTGGCACTCTTTTTTAGGATTTAGCATATGGCATGAAGAGCCAGCATCTAGAGCTACAATCAAAATGCTTTATATCAGCTGCATGACATATACATGTTGGCCACTCCACCAGGTACAAGGATACATATAGCAGCTCGTGCTTGCCGAAGAATTAGTAGCTAAATTAAATTCTACAAAGAATGCGGAGGACAAAATTAACGGGAGGAAGTTGGCAATTACCTTTTGCCCACGCTTAGAAATGTATTTGATGCATGCCAGGTTCTTATTCCTAATTCCTTACTAATTCATAATATTTATACGCTAATATCTAATTGATGTATAGTATAAAATGATAGTATATTTAACAAAGGCACTTAAACATGTGTCATTTATTGTATGAGCATATTAAGTACTAATCCCATGACAGCACCATTCTTGGACAATTTAAAATGAGATAAAGCCTGCAAACGCAGCAAGGGTACCAAGGATCGGATGTACCTTAGAAAAGAAATGGTACTAGTTTACAGGGATAAAATCTTGCCGAAAGGATAACAAGTGAAATGACCTCATGTTGTTCCTAAGGCCATCCAATGATGCATCAAAAAGTCTTGCACATACACATGATGCCACAAAAAAAAAGAGGAAGAAGAAGAAGAGAAAGACCAGTTCAGGAGCAATTCAAAAGCGCTCACACATCCTCCATCGGCATATCCACAATGCCATGGAGGGAATCTCCAATCTTTGCATGTTAGTTTTATATTATCCACACTACAATCTTACCATTTGGATCTTTAGATTGCAGATCAAACTACACATTGTACACAAATTCAGAAACTTCTCAATTAACGGGCGAGGAGAGTGCACTAGGGACCTACACGATTTCCCTTCTAAATTAATAGTTAGTGCTTTTTCACAATTGTACAAGTCTCTTATCTATTTTCTATGAAATGAAATGCAGGATTTTCCTCCTCAAGAGCAAAGTAAAGGTGAAGAATCAACAAAAGACTTGCGAAGGACGGTCCCAAGGGTCCCCTCCAAGCACGAAGAAAAAAGACTTGCGAAGGACGGCCCCAAGGGTCCCCTCCAAGCATGAAGAAAAAAGACCTACGAAGGATGGCTGAAACAAGGTCCCCTCCAGGCATGAAGAAAAATACCTGCGAAGGACGGCCAAAAAAGGTCTCCTCCATGCATGAAGAAAAAGACCTGTGAAGGATGGCCAAAATAGGTCCCTTCCAGGCATGAAGACAAAGACCCGAGAAGGACGGCCAAAAGAGGTCCCCTCCAGGCATGAAGAAAAAGACCTGCGAAGGATGTTCAAAAAAGGTCCCCTCCAGGCATGAAGACAAAGACCTAAGAAGGATGGCCAGAAAAGGTCCCTCCAGGCACGAAGAAAAAAGACCTGCGAAGGATGACTGAAAAAGGTCCCCTCCAAGCGAGCAAAAGAAAGACCTAAGGTCGGTCAAAAGCCCCTCTAAGCGAGAGAATAAAAGACTTGGAAACCCGACTAAAAAGACCCGTCCTGGCGAGAAAAGAAAAGACCTGTGAACTAGGCCAATAGGTTCTGTCCAGGCGAGACAAGAAAAGACCTGTGAACTCGTCCAATAGGTCCCGTCCAGGCGAGATGAGAAAAAACCTAAGAGCGCGGCTGATCACTAGATTGTTGTGGTAATTCTCTACCACTCCTCAATGAGATGGCACTCGCATCCCCCTTGGATTTAGAGTTGTTAGTGAGGGAAGGTTTCCAGACCCAGTCGACTATAGCTGACTCATAGTGTTCGCTAGCTGACCCACCTACGTTTTGAGGTCTTGGATCGTGGCATTTAAATTTTGCTAAAATTGGATGTTGTTGAAGTTCATAGTTTGCTGAAACTCTAGGTTTCTTATCACCAGCTGCTTCATTAGATCCTCTAAAGATGGTGAGTTGCCTTGCGATGGCACTCTCTATTGTTGCTGCTGTTGGAACAGTAGTGCTTGGTATCTCGAATTCGGTTGATAGCTATTTTGACCCTGAGGCGTACCGTGGGTGGATCCAAATTTTTGAGCTAGATATTACCCTCAAATCGGATTCGGCCGATACTACTACCTTCCAAATTGTTGACTATCATACGGTCGACTCTGATATGGTTGTTTTCCATATTGATATCCACTATTGATCCAACAATCTCAGGATGATTTACTCGGTTTCTTGCAATGTGGGGCACATATCACTTGGGTGCTCCACGGAAGTACAAATGCCACAAACTCTTGTTGTTGTACTTAGTTGATGTTGCCCAACAACGAGCTATCTTACCAGTGATGTCAATTTGGTCAATTGATTCTCCAATCTCAAGTTGTCAATTACGCCAACTTCATTCACCATTCGCGATAGGCCGGCTCCTCTGATCCCAAATTGTTGTTTGTTGCTTGCCATATTTGAGATCAGGTGCCTCGCTGTTGTTGGTGTCTTATCCATTAGTGCTCCTCCATGTTGTACCTAGTTTTTGTCTCCGAAGGAATAACGGCCCGCAGTAACGCGAACCGCATGCATCCCAAACCCATTGGGCCGAACAAGAGATAGCCGCTTTTGGCCCAACCAAGTAATATGGGGCATAGGGCGCGAGCGGGGCCCATTTCCATGTCATCCGAGAAAAACGACGTGGAAGGAAAGAAAGACTGTGATCGCAGTAATAAACAAAGTCAAACGTAAAGAAAAGCTGAAAATAGGGGACAAGATAAAGCCTGGCAGAGGGAGCAAGGCGAATGTACTCCTGAAGAGATGAAAAGGAATAAGGAAATGCAGAAATGGGTAAGAACAGGGTTTCTAAGTGGGATGGAGTGCCATCACACAACAGGTGAAAACATGGGGAGATATGCTTGACAAGACGACGGCTCTGCGGGACAAGACGACAGTTTCTCGCCTTTAGGAAGCAATGCCTCAACACAATCTGCTCAATCGCCACCACATTTAATGCTAAGACGCCTAGGAGAACCCTGGACGGGGAGAGAGGTTGTCGCCGCATTAAATGAATATAGGGAAATCGCCACCGCATTTATGAATCAAGATTGCCCCCAGATACGGTGAAGGAGGAGAGAAGTTGGAATTGCCTATAAAAGGGGAAGTAGAAAACAAAGGAGGGGGTCTTTTGGTCTGGAAGAGAGGAGGAGAGGAAGGAAGAGAGAAGAGTTCATTTGGAGGCAAAGAAGATCTGGTGTTGTGACCCTAGGTGATTGCTTCAAGATCGGAAGAACCATCTGGATACCAGGTAAGCTATCTCCATTCCCTGTCTAGTCCACCCACACCACCTTCCCTGTACGCATCCCCAATGGACACCTCATGAGGCGAGAGTGTCAAGATTTATCCATGAGTAGTGACTAATTTTTGAGGCCGGGGCTCATGCCCTCCCATTCTGATTCCGAGAGAAACTTGGAATCCATTAGTAGCCGAAACCACATACCAGCCAAAGCCACATACTGGCCGAAACCCCATACTGGTCCGACAGGGTGTCGGATCGTTAGCCTGTATTCCGTCCCTCACAGAACTACGTGGACTTTGACTTCTTATGACGAAAATACGTAGGCATGAAGGAGTGATTCCTTCATCAAGTCCATTCCCACACACACACCACCTCCCGGACTCGTCCAAAGGAGTCCTCACTAAAATATACATCATCCGAAATATCCTTCCCTCAAAAGCATCTGTAAGAGTAAGTGTCATTTGAGAGTTTTTTTTTAGTAAGGTAACCATCAAGTGATGGACG
This sequence comes from Mucuna pruriens, assembly GCA_025330945.1. Taxonomy (NCBI): domain Eukaryota; kingdom Viridiplantae; phylum Streptophyta; class Magnoliopsida; order Fabales; family Fabaceae; genus Mucuna; species Mucuna pruriens. The sequence continues at coordinate 619,611 of JAENHJ010000055.1, read as the reverse complement.
CGATAGATGCAAAGCATCTCGTCGTGTAAATGACCTCCGAACCCCTTTTCTCTGGTCCGAGACTAAGCCTATCCATTCCAACTCTTGTCTAAGGTTTTCTGATGTTCCTAAACAAAAACATCAGTGGCGACTCCTTAAATTACCTCCGCCGGGAGGTCGCGAGCCCATCGCGACACTCCACTTGTAGAATCAATCATGCTTCGGTCCATCATTATCAAACCTCCATAGAAATACTAAATTAGCAACTGCTCGCTGATTTGATGATGTGGACATGTGGCACATAACTTGTTAAATCTTTCCCAATACTCGTGCAATGTCTCTTCAGAATATTACCTAATCCCACAAATTTCTTTTTTGATGGTCGCGATTCTTGATGCTGAGAAGAACTTCTCCAGGAACATGCACTTCATATCTCCCCAGTGTTGAAAAGAACCCGGCTATAGATATAGCCAATCTTTAGCAACTCCATCTAGTGTGTTCGATTATGACTTAATGCAGAAATCAGAGTGTTATGCAAGATACTAAGGATATGTAGAATGCTAACTTAGACTGGAGTTGAACTGACTCAGCTGGACGTAAATGGGGGGTTTGTGTTGCTAAAAATGTAAAGTAAAACAGAAAGTAAGCTGAGTATGAAGGTAAATGTGAACTAACTAAACTATCTATTGCACCAATACAATGTTTCAATAAGCAACTGATTCATGGTTTTGTTCTCAAGATTGTGAATCCAAACCAACCTAGAATTCTTACAACAATCATCAAACGTTCATCTGTTGCTGACCGAGGATTTACACAATCGCTACCCCATCAATTTTCAGGGAGTATACGCGTGATTGATTTTAGGTTCTCTTATTGATTACCTAATTAAGTTGCTAGATCGGTTCTGATCGGCCTAACCTAGCATGATCCATTCTCACAAATGCACAATCATGACATAAGCAAGAATAGATTAATAATAGGATTCACAAGCAAAAGATAAGGAAACACAAACTAATAGCATTATTGGAATAGAGTATTATTACAAGGTTGTGTGAATTCGATGACTCCGCCTTCCATGACAATCACCATAGCAGAACAATGATGGTTCACCAAAGATGGCTAGAGTATTGAGGATTTAGTCCACTAGAGTGCGTCAGGTATACTAAGCGATCTCCTTTGATAACCTCTAGCTTCCCAAACTCTAGTCTTGCACCTCATCGATCGACAAGACGTCGTACTGAAGCACCTTGCACCACCAAGACAATGGAATGAGAGTGAGGGAATGAAGCGTGAGTGATACGATTGAGATTCTGAATTCAACAACACTTTACACAAGCTCTTGCATACCTTTTATACACGTTCTCCATTTCTTGCTATGCACGCATTATCCTAACTAACTCTAATAGAGTTACAATTCCTGATTTGTCCTAACATTTTCCTAATGATTACGTGTTACACGTGCCTCTGGAGTGACTTGGGCCTTGAGGCTGGACTCGGCTAAGAAGGAATGGGACTGACTGGTTGGATCCTTTTGGGCCAAGCTACTCTTTATTGGGCCGAGATGCTTCTTGGAATTGGCCTGCAAAAGAATCAAATCTTTTATTAGCTAAGATCTCTATTTCAGCACGTATTTATATTTTCTCTATTTCTAGGCCAATAATCTGAATCCTAGTTAAGATGTGATTCTTTATTGCCAAATAGTCTCAATAATACCCATCTTAAGCTCTTGTGTGGTGTATGAAATATGACTTATCAGTCTTCCATCGTCCAAAGGTTGCCAACATCCATAGGGAGTGCCCAAACGCGTCATCCATACAAGTCGTCCAAAGGATACCCCTTGTCCAAAGGCTTCAACCCTTAGAAGGTTTCACTTGTAATTTAAGCCTATCATCCAAACTGAGTGTCCATAGACGTTGAGTGCGTCCATAGACGCTGAGTGCGTCCAAAGACGCTACATACATCCATAAGGTGCCATGCATCCAAAAAGTCTTACGAGGCCTTCCTACCTATTACAAGCTACATATAGAAATATACATAAGCTCCTAAAATGCACGAGGATATTTTGAAAACATAAAAAAAGATGGTCCTACTTTGGATTCCCCTTGCCCTCTAAAGAGGTTCATGTTCTCCTGTATGTCAACCTCCATCTTCTTCCATCTACCCCCTAGTTAGAGGTCCTTGAAGGTCATCCCCTATAGTTTGCTTAATGCCTTTTTGTGACTCTTCTTGGTCTCCTCGGTTTGTTCTAATGCCCATGGTGTTCTTGCTGTAGATTGAGTCTTGTTATGAGTTCTTGAATGAGGGTTTGCAAGGTGTTTGGTGAAATGCCATGTTAAAATTCTAGTTTCTTGAACAGTTTTTTATGAGAACTTGTATTGGGTGGGCTTGTTCTTGCTTGTTCCAACCTTGGTGTGATCTTAGAATTGGCTTTTCCTTTGTATAATGGTGTTGTAGTGATGTTAAAGAAAGATGCATGCCATATGTTTGAGGAATTTTCACATGAAAATGGTAGCTAAGTGTTGGAAAATTGTGTTGAAAATTCTTGGTGTTTGCATGAAAGTTTAAGTAGCTTGTGGACCAAGAAAAGAAAAATTGTTATGACTGAAAAAAGTATGGTTTTGTGGCTTTAAAATAGAGATAAAAATAAAGGCTAGCCACTGAAAAAAGTGTTAAAAAATTTTGCTTATGGTCCAAGGAAAAAAAGTACTAATTACACCGAAAGTACTAATGTGCATGTGTTCTATTGTATGCATGGTTTTGTGACATGCTTGTGGAGTTGATATCATGGCTAGATATTATGGTTTTTGTATGAAGAATCCCATACATGTTAATTTTCTTTAATCCTTTCTTTGAGCCTTCTAATTGTCTCTCAAATTCCCCTTTGAGTTTAGCTTCCTTTCTATGCTTTTTTTAGCTTATCAATTTCTTTGGCCTCTTAGTCTTGTCCTTGAAGCTTTTTTCCTTAGAATTCTTAAAAGCGTTGAGATTTGATGGATTTCACTTGAAACTGAAATCTTAATTAAAGAATTAAAGACTCTTACACAAGCCAAATATAGGAAAATAGTGGTAAAAGGAAAACGAGTACATTAGAGAAAAAGACCCTAAAGTGTGCATACACAAGAGTAAAGTGTAAACACTAAGGAGTGATGAGGTCTGCCTTTTCTTTTGTCATGGTCTAGGTGCAGGAGTTGGATGTTGGTTACATCTTTTTTAGGTGAAAGTGAGGGAGAAGAAAGTGAGTTAGAGAGATGGCTAGTTCTAGCATTGATTTGGAGAACCTTTCTCTTAAGTCAAGGATGATGATGGAATATATGAAAAATCTAGAAGATAAAATTGAGAAATTGGATGGTGGTTTAGAGCCAATGAGAATAGACACATAAAGTGTCAATGCAAGGATAAAGGCCTTAAGTAAAGGGAAGGAGAAAGAAGTTCAAAAGTATAGGAAAGAAAGTGAGAATAGTCATGATGGAGGTTATGAAAGTTATCATAGTAAGTCATCAAGATACCATAGGAGTGACAGGGTGAGGAGACATGATATGTTTAAGGATGAACTAAAAAGAAATCCCATGGAACTTATCAAAGGTAAAATTCCTCCTTTTCTTGGTAATGGTGATCCAAATGATTATTATGATTGAGAAATAAAGGTAGAGAAAAATCTTGAATGTATTAATTGTGACTATATGACTAAGGTCAAGCTAATTCCTTTTTCTTTTGAAGGATATGCATTAATTTGGTGGAATGAGATTTCAATTCAAATAAGAGGTATGAGAAGATCTCCCATTGAGTCATATGATGAAATAAAAAGAGAAATGAGAGAGACATTTGTACCATATTTTTAGAAAAGAGTTTTGTTTGTAAAGTTACAAAGAATGTATCAAGGTCCCAAAAGTGTGGAAGAATATTTGAAAGAGATGAAAGTGCACATGAAAAGAGCTTAGACATGAAACAGAAGAAGTTTTAAAGAATCAAATAAAGATGAAACAAAAAAAAAGAGATGAGGAAAAAAAAGAGAAAGAAAAAGAGATAAAATCTAGGGAAAGAAAGGTGAGAAAAATAAGGAAAAGAAAGTAAAAAAATGTGAACATGAAAGTTTACTAGTGGGTAGAAAATCCTTAAAAAATTGCTTCTTAATAAATAAAAAAAGAACCCTTATTGCTCTTACCTATTAACATGTGTCTTATGATGAATTCTCCTTTAGATAATTTGCCTATAAATTTTGAGAAAATGATTGAAGAGTTCAAGGATATTTTCCCAAAGGAGATGCCACAAATTTCCCCCAATCATAGGAATTGAGCACCAGATAGATTTTTGCTAGGAGCCTCATTGCCTAATTGTCTTGCATATATGGAAAACCCTAAGGAGTCAAAGGATATCCAAAAACAAGTCACACAACTCTTAGATAAAGGGTTGGTAAAGAAGAGTATGAGCCCTTGTAATATCCTAGTAATCCTTGTACCAAAAAAGGATGACACATGGAGGATATGTATGAACTGTAGACCTATTAATGCTATGATGACTAGATATAGACACCCCATCCCACGCATAGATGATTTACTTATGAGTTTCAAGGTACTTGCATGTTTTCTAAAATTGATTTAATAAGTGGGTACAATCAAATATGTATGAATGAAGGGGATAAATGGAAACCTGTTTTTAAAACCAAACTTGGACTTTATGAGTGATTAGTTATGCCTTTTAGGCTACCAAGTGCCCTAATTACCTTTATGAGGTTCACAAATCATGTTCTTAAAAGTCTCATAGGCAAGTGTATGGTGGTATATTTTGATAATATTCTTATCTACTCTAATTGTGTTGATGATCATGTCTTGCATGTTAAAAGTGTTCTCTTTTTTTTTTGCTTAAAAAGGAATCTTTGTATGTTAACTTAGAAAAATGCATATTTTGTACTAATGAAGTCATATTTTTAAACTATATGGTTGAATCTTAAGGATTCAAAGTGGATGAACAGAAAGTGAAGGTCATTTAGAGTTTGGAAACACCTTTGTAAAAGACTTTAGCACCCTTACTGCACCTCTTAATGAAATAGTTAAAAAAATGTAGGATTTAAATGGGAAGAGAGTCAAGAAAGAGCTTTCCAAGCTCTGAAAGATTGACTCACCGATGCCCTCATCTTAGCACTCTCAAACTTCAATAAATCTTTTGAACTTGAGTGTGATGCTTCCAATGTAGGAGTAGGGGTTGCGTTGCTTCAAGAAGGACACCATATTGCCTTCTTCAATGAAAAATTAAAAAATGTTTAAATAAACTATTCCATATATGATAAAGAACTATATGTTTTGGTTAAAGCCTTACAAGTGTGGTAACACTACTTGCTGCTTAAGGAGTTTGTGATCCACAATGATCATGGGGGCCTTCAAACATTTGAGAGGGCAAAACAAGCTGAATAAGAGATATGCGAAGTGGGTAGAGTTTCTTGAACAGTTCCCCTATGTCATTGAACATAAATAAGAGAAAAGCCAATGTAGTGGTTGATGCCTTATCTAGGAGGCACTCCTTGCTTTCCGTGCTTGAAACTAACCTTCTTTGTTTTGAGCATATTAAATTGTTATACCTTAAGGATGAATACTTCGAAGAGACCTATGAACTTTGTGCTAATGCAGCCAATGGAGGTTTTTATAGGCATGATGGTTTCCTCTTTAAGGATAAGAAATGTATGCCTAAAAGTTCCATTAGGGAATTGCTAGTGAAAGAGGCACATGAAGGTGGCCTCATGGGGAACTTTGGGGAGTATAAGACCTATAAAACTTTACAAGAGCACTTCTTTTGGCCCTACATGAAAAAAGATGTACATCACATATACATTGGGTGCTTAGTTTGTAAGTCACCCAAGGCTAAGGTCAACCCCTATGGATCTGGCACAACTCTTCCTATACCTTCTATGCCTTGGGTAGATCTTTCCATGAATTTTGTTTTAGGCTTGCCTAGGTTTAAAAATGGGAGGGATTCTATTTTTGTTGTTGTAGATAGGTTTTCTAGAATGGCCCATTTCATACCTTTCCATAAGGTATATCATGCTTGTATAGTGGCCAATCTCTTCGTCAAGGAAGTGGTTAGACTTTATGGTCTTCCTAAGACCATTATTTCTAATAGGGACTCCATGTTTCTTAATCACTTTACAGTAAGCTTGGTACCAAGCTACTTTGCTCTACTACTTGTCATCCTCAAACAGATGGGCATACTAAGGTGACTAATAGAATCCTATCCTAACTTTTAAAGTGCTTTAAGGGTAAGAGTTTAAAATCTTGGGAAGAATGACTACCACACAGAGTTGTCTTATAATATGGTAGTCAACACTACTACATCCCACTCCCTATTTAAATTGGTTTATGGTTTTAATCTTGTAAGCCTTTTCGATTTGTTGCCTTTGCCTAATATGCTTAATTGTGATGGAGTTTTTAAAGCTCAATTTGTTGAAGACTTGCATGCTAAGGCTTGTTCTCACATTGAGAAAAAGGTTGAACAATATGCTAATAGTGCTAACAAAGGTAAAACACAAAATTCTTTTGAGGAAGGTGACCTAGTTTGGATTCATTTAAGAAATGAGAGGTTTCCTAACTTAAAAAAAATCTAAGCTACTCCCAAGGGGAGGTGGTCCTTTCAAAGTGATAAGAAAAATAAATGACAATGCCTATATCTTGGATATGCCTCAATGATATGAATACCTTCCATGTATTTGATTTGTTTTCTTTTATTTCAGGAGATCAAAAGCCAAATAGTGATTGAGAAACTTATAGTCTCTATTTGAAATTATGGTCTTAGGAAGACCATGAAGTCTTACCAAATTCACATACAAAGAAGGCATAAGGTTTTTACATAGAACTTGTATAACATTATCTTTCAACCCAAAGACATAGTTAACTTTATCTTGATGTTCATACATGTGCAAAGAATGCATACTATTATTTCCAAAATCAAGAGATGACATATCAAGCTTATCATACTCAAACATGTGTAAGGAATACTTAGGGGTTGCATGTGAAAAGAATATACCATCACTTTTTAATTCAAGAGAGTATTTATCATCATACAAGTTAGCATGTACAAACACTTTTAATAGTGTACAAACTCATGATAAGCCTTTCCCACTAAAGCTTTTACCCAATGATTCACATATATTCTCACCCAACCTAATTTGGTTATATGTCTCTAATCCAAGTTCAATGCATGATAATTCATTTACTTGGGCGTACATCATCCTATTACTTCCATAGTTATACCATTCAAACACATAAGTAAAAGATAGTCCATTCAACTTGGATGAAGCACTAAGAGTTAACTTGCATTGTCCATAAGCATGCATTAAAATACCACAAAGTTTAAAAGATTTAAAAGTAGCATGTAAATAATAAGCTTTAGGCAACAAGTCATTTGCACATGGTATAAGATCTCTTGGAACAAGTGCAAAAGCACTTGTAGGAGTCATGGATGCTCTTGGAATAGGAAAACCAAGAGATTCCTTTGTATGAATGGCTTTTCTAAACTCCTTTACAACTTGTCTCAAACCTACAAAAAAAGAATACTCATAACAAAAATGAAAGTCATAAGAAGTTAGTAAACAAGGTTTTTTTTTTTCCATTTACATAACTCTCGTGCTTTTCTCTCCAATTTTCTTCTTTTCTTTTACCTCTTTTTTTTCCCTATTTCTCTTGCTTCTCACACATTTTCTACTTACTTTTGTTTTATTTTTTTTTCCTTTCTTCATCTTTTTTTTTTCACCTCACAAACTTCTTTAGGATACAAAGGTTTAAGAGTTACCTTATGTCCCATGTGCACAAAGGAAAACTTGTTAGTAACTCTATCATGAGTTATTTTTCTATCATATTGCCAAAGCCTTCCCAAAAGTATATGAGTTACTTCCATTAGGACCGCATCACATAAAATTTCATCTTTATATTTACTCAATGTTATGGCCAATGACACTTGTTTATCAACAATCATTTCTCCTTTTTCACTTAACCATTGAAGTTTATAAGGTTTAAGATGAGCCAAAGAATTGATAATTTTTCCACTAGCCTAAGGCTAGACACATTTACACCACTACCACCATAAATTATTAAAGAACAACATTTTTTTTGAATCAAGCACCTTGAATGAAATATATTTTCTCTTTGAGATTGGTCATCTCCAATGAGAGTGCTCATCAATCTTCTCACCATGAGGAGATCTCCTTCATAGGGTGCCTCTTCACTTGAGGATTCACTTTCACTACTTGTAGACTTTTTAGAGCTCTCACTCTCCACTTCTCTATTCTCCCTTAAGATCTTATTAATGATATGTATTTATATATGGGTCACATTGGGTTAGGCCTTACTTTGTCTTTTGAGCTTTATGAATGTACGTATGTGGCTGACATTATTCAATCTCTTAGATACTTACTATTTCCAAACATGGAGTACGATCTTATAATCTCTTTATGTATGCATGAACAATTTCACTAACATGTGTATGAGTTTGCAAGCTTTAGGATGATTTATGTCCATTTAGTTCTTTTGGATAAATGCTTTGTTTAATTTATAAAATTATGTAAATTGTTTATTAGGTTCCACAAGTGGAGGAGTAAACTAGAATTTTAAATATTTATGTCTTTGTTATGTATTTATATTCCAAAAATCACATGTCAAGTGTGGACATAACTATCTTATCTTCCTTCTTACCAAATTTTTTATACAAATTTTAATACAATAATTAAAGTTTTAAATGTAAAAAATTTATCTACTATTTCCTACCTTCTATTTTAAAAAATATACTTTAACTATTTCCAAATCAAGTAAACGAGTGAGTTTTTAATCACAATAACATGTTTCACATATACTTAGATAATTAATTATAAATGATTATACACATTATAATTTGTACGTGTAATAAATAAAATCTTATTTATCACCAGAATATTTTATAAAAAAAATTTGATCTAATAAAATCTATTTGACTAGAACCAATAATTATTATCTAGGGAATATGAATACTTAGTTTATTCAAAATTCACAGACAAAAGGCAAAAATGGATTTACCTTAAAAAAAAAAAAAGCGAAAATGGAAAATCTCAGGACAATTAATATACACGTGCATTCCACGTGGCTCCCACAATATCTTCCTATGCGTGAGATTTCAGCTCTCAACCGCCAATTCTTTCAAGTTCACTCCCTCCACAGAAACCATGGAACTCAATCATCCCCACCAACACCCACGCCCATGGCCACCCTCCTTCTTCCCAACCTCTTCACCACTAAACTTCCCGCCCCACGCTACTCTCACCGGCGGTTCACCTGCTCCTCCATCACGACCCAATCCCGACCCGCCAAGGAGTACCTCCTCGCCCTCATCGCCGACCAGGACCGCGGCCTCAGGACCCAGCGCGACCCCGCGAAGCGCGCTGCAATCGTCGAAGCCATCGACGCAATGACCGCCGTGGGCGCCGGCTCTGTCACCACCGGCGATTCCCTGTCGGCCACGTGGCGATTGCTGTGGACGACGGAGAAGGAGCAGCTCTTCATCATCGACAAGGCTCCATTGTTTGGAACCCGATCCGGCGACGTGTTGCAGGTCATAGATGTTCGGGAAAGGACACTCAACAATGTCATCACGTTTCCACCTGATGGCGTTTTCTTTGTTCGATCCCATATTGAGGTTGCATCGCCGCAGAGAGTGAATTTCAGGTGAATAATTGAAATTAATAGTAATAACGATACTAGTAAATGTTTCTTTTGTGTAATTGTAATTAATTGAGTTTGATTTTTGTGTCATACACTCCTGCATTGCTCAACGTTGTTTAAAGAGTTTGACTAATATGACAACTGTGGAAAGGGTTTGAAGCTTCGAAAGTTTGAGGAACAAAGGGTTTGGCATGCTTATTGTTATTATTGATTCTTGGACGAATGACTGGACTCTGTCATTCTTGACTCTAGGTTAATTTTGTTTGTGGGAAGTCAAGCATGAAAATCATCATCAGTGATGGCGTATTTTCTACCGCGTCCTTCTACTCTTGAAATGTGACACTTTAATGACTACTCTTAAGTAGAGAGAGTCTTCTCATTATTCTTTTCCGTAGGAAAGTTAGAGCAATTGACTGTGTTTGGTTCAAAAAAGAAAAGGGAAGAGGAGAGGCCCCTTTGTTTGATTTGGTTCAAGAAAAGGGGAGTGGAAGAGAAGAAAAGGTTATTTGGTTTGGTCTGCAAGGTAAGGGAAAGGGAAATATGTTGTTATGTTCTTATAAATAGTAATGAAGAACATGGGGGACAAAAAATCTCAGAACAATTCAGTTTGCATGGTCCAAAATTTATAAACCACTTTTCCTCCCTTGTAAATTTTCCCGATATTGGAGGGGAGATAAAGATTTGAGGGGGAGGGCAGGAGATTTTAGCCCCCCATTTCCCCTTCCATCCCTCCAAATTTTTGAACCAAAAAGGTAAAATTAGAAAAATCCCTCTTCTTCCCTCCCCTTCATTTACATCAAGCAAAACAACATCTAAAAGTCTAGTTAATGTTTTTTTAGCTGTGTAGCATTTCTCAAATTTTAAATTGTTAGACATAATGTGATGTTTTCAGTTGCTGCTCTGCTATTGAATTCCTAAATTTCGAATTCTTTTGTTTGTTATACTCAGATTCAACCATCTTTAATTTTCAATGGCAGTGTTTTGCCATTCGGTTGGCATGCATCCACCAAAAGCAAAGAATTCCTTTCAACTACCGTCATATTCTCTCTTCACTTTCTCTTTATTTTGCAACTGTGGTAGTCTGATTTACCATAGTCTTGATGACCTTCCAACTTATCACCATTGCTATCAACTCTAGCTTGTCCGGATTTGCCAGTGCCTGAAATTGTGCCACCACCAGAGCTTTGATGTTCCACCACATGCCTCTTGCTGCAATCTGACCGGCCTTGCTCTTTTGCGTGTTTAAGGGTGTATCCAATGGTGTCGCTGGGTACCAACTTGCCTGCAGGAATCTTCATTTTCTCCTCTTTCTGGATTGGTATCACCTTGTCCAACTGGTCACCCTTTATAACCTTTCTGCTGCGAGACCCTCTTTCCAACCACTTCTGCTGTGTCTTGCCTCATTGTAACATTTCCATTAGGAACTAGCCTCTTTGACATTGTTCACCACACTTATAGATTTCTATTTACTCCCCCTTGGCTCAGACTTCATTCTGCAACTTTTAATGGTCAAATTTGGTGTGTTATTCATACATTTGAGTTGCTTTTAGTTGGTTCGTGTTGTTTATTGCCATTCTATAGTGGTTATCTCTGGATTGTGGCTTTCTTTCCCACTGATGGAACATACTAGTGGTAACTTCTTCCCATTAGTAATCTATCAAGATGACACGCTTCAAGGCATTGTACGTGCGTGATGTGATCCTCCATACATTGTGCATTTTAATAAATGTGAGTCAGCATTAGAGGAGGTAGACAGAACGTTGATCTGCTGAGATGCAATCTTAAAGGAACTAAAACAAAGGTTCAGGAGAGGATGAAGATGCAGGCTGATAAACATAGAAATTTCAACTGGGTGACTTTGTTTACCTTATAAGTTGAAGTCGCTAGCTAAGAGGATTAATCAAAAGCTTGGTACCTGTTTTTGTGGTCCTTTTAAGGTGGTTTGTAGGATAAGTGCAGTAGCTTATGTAGTCATTTTACCAACTCACTCATGAATTCACCCTATATTTCATATATTTTAGTTAAAAAGGTTTCTTCAAGCTGATGTTCCATGCCAGCAACTTCCTATATTCCTTACTGAGGAGTTGGAATTTAGGTTCAACTTCAACTAGAGGTAGTTTTAGCATCCAGAAGACTTTCAAAGGTCTGTTGAAGTTTTAATTAGATGGGCTTAGAACTTTTGGGAATATTTTTCCGCTATTCAACAATTTCCAGATTTCCATCTTGAGAACAAGGTGTCTCTTAATGGAGGGGTTATTGATTGATACACACCTAAGCCAGTTATATAGAAGAAAGAAATATGGTCTCGGGATGAATGGGTGTAGCAGAGTGGAAGGACTTATTTAGAAAGTCGGAGAGAAGGAGATGAAATAGAATTCTAGTCTACAAAAGGACAACTGGCAGATTGTGAATGGGAGAATCAGAGGGAATGATTGACGACAGTATGGAGAGGAGCGATCAAAATGGTCTTTCCTTTTTGGGGTGTGTGTGTCTAGAGGGCAGGTTGATATTGCGAGGAAAATTAGGAGGGTTGGTTAGTGGGAGTTTCCTGCTATCTAGGACCTCATTGTTATTTTGTTTCTGTTTCAATTTTCATTTTGTATTTCCTTTTTTTCTTTTTGCAAATTCAGAGTATTATTGTTGAGCTTCTTAGGAGCTAGTCTCCAGTATCCATTACTATAATATATCTCAGTCCTTAACATTATGCATAGAAAACTTCAGCCTAAGAGGGAGTGTTAGAGTATCTAGAAAATATCTCATAATAAAAATATTATATCAAATTACTTTAGAGATACTATAATATATCTCAGTCCTTAACATTAATGCTTAGAAAACTTCAGCTTAAGGAGGGTTAGAGTATCTAGAAAATATCTCATAATAAAAATATTATATCAAATTACTATAGAGTTGTTGAAAATTTAAGGATTTGGGTATAGTCACAGGAAAAGAAGATGTAAGAGATCGAACTGATATTGACTTGATATGGTATGATGTTACAATATGTTAAAAACACAAAGCACTAAGCCCTATTTATGCTAATATTAGATTGTAACCATGAATAAACACTGAAATGGATAATAAGGAATGATAGAACCTAATCCTAAGAGACTATGATAATCTAAATTTTTCTTAAGATATAAAAAAATGTACTATTGGATATTTTTTGTCTATTCTAATACTGGATGGTTGTCGGTCAAAAACAAATTTGTGGAGAGGGGCTAGCAGCAAAACAATGGTGACTAGTGTTAGAATAGTAATAGATTGTGAAAGAAAAAGAATCATGGAAATAAGGTTGAGCTTTGTATTTTAGGAATTCAACAGTGGAGTGGTGACACAACAGGATATAGATTATGGTAGTGCTCTGATACTATGTTACAGAGGGAGGGAAAGGAGATAAAGAGACTGGATTGATATTGACTTGATATGATATTGTGCATTGGATTGTGTTCAAAAACATAAAGCACGAACCCTTAAGGAAACAAATCATGATATAATAAGAAAATATGGAAACTAATCCTAAAAGATTATCTAAGATACTTCAAATTATGTAAGATATAAACAAGTTACTATTGGATATTTTCCATATATTCTAACAAAAGTATATTTGATTATCTTTGCATTGTTTCTAGATTTCATTGCATTTCTTGGTTTGTTTTCAAAATTTAATTAGGGATAGCTGTCTTATTGTATTAATGATACTACACTAATACTTGATCTAATCATTAGTATGAATGCATGTTTGATTTAATTTAATTTATTTTGGAGAAATAATCACTTTTTCTAACAGCTTCTTGAGAGAGCTTTTGTTTCGGAAAAAAAATAGATTATTTCCTCCAAATAATACTTTCCCAAGCATGCAATAAATATTATCAATGAGTCAGTATAATATAGCACATTATTACTCATCATATCAATCTAACATTTTATTATTTAAAGTCTCTTATTTTTTCTTGTCAAAATTTTAGATAGTTTTTTATATGGGTGGCTTTGCACATACTTAACTGAGTGTAAACTTGATGTACTGGTTAGTGAATCAAAATGAAATTTCTAATGTTTACACAAGAAATATTCATATTACTTGTAATGACTGATATTAGTTGCTTAGATTTACTAGTGCAGTATTACGTGGGAAGACCTGGGAAATACCATTGCCACCATTTGGACAGGGTTGGTAAGTACTTTAAGTTTACTATGTGGCTGAAAAATGTAGTTCAATGATTTAGATGTTGCTGATATGTATTATCATATGGAAGCATTACATGCTAATTAATGATTTTAGTTTTCATTCTTACACACCTTTTATTCTATTCTTTTCATATTTAAGGGTTTGCTTGGTAGAGATGAAACTAAATTGAAGAGTTGAAAATGGGGACAGAATTTATTGTAAGCTTGCTTGGTTAGAGGATTGCTAGGAATAGCTTTTGATGTTGAAAATGAAGTGTTTGTATTTTATGGCTAACAAATGCTTTTTATTTGAATATAAGTTGAAAATGAAATATAAAATTTTAATTTTACTATATATATATATATATAATTATATTATTTTTTTTCATATGTTTTGTTTATAAATGTCATTCATGTAGATAAGATGGTAATTAGGACTGTTAGTTTAGGGCCATAGTTAGTCACATTATTTAGTTAATTAGGTTAGTTGGTTAAAGAAATAAGGCATGTTGCCTATAAACAGGAAGAGGGGTTGAGAAGAGAAGTTAGTCAATTGAAGAGTTACTATTGTGGCTAGGGAAAGTCCTGGATCTCTCTCGAATATCCAGGGAATTTGTGTATTCTTTCTGTTCATCAATAACAATACATTCTTTGTGTTCTAAATCTGAACCAGTTTCTATCAACCAGTATAGGAGCTCCAATCTTGGAGCTGTGGGCAAACTGTTTGTGAAAATGATTCCAAGATTTGATGGAAGGGAAGCCTATTGGTGGTTGATCAATGCAGAGCAGTATGTTAGGGACAGTAGAGTACCAGAAGAGATGAAACCATCTTGGGTTGGAGTGGTTGGCTAAGAGGAGAGACTTTCAAATGGTGGGTTTCTTGTAAGGAGAACAACTCCAATGCAACCTGGTGATCTTTTTAGAAAGCAGTGCTTAAGAAATTTCAACTAGAAGTCTGGCTTTGTCTTCAAGATTCAGAAACTGAGGACGAAGAAAACAGATGCAAAGATGAAGTTCAAGAGGAAATCCAAGAACCAATGGAGTGGAGGGAAGAAGATGATGAAAAAAGGCAGCAAGTAAATATAAAAGAAAATGAAGAATTGGAGAGAATCGAACCAGTGGCTCAAGGACAAGAAGCGAGGAAATAAAAAATTGATGTAGAGAAGAAACTAGAATTAGGGGACCAAAATTCTTGGAAAAGGAAACATCCCAAGAGGGAGAAAAACAAACAAAAACAAAAAGTAGAGAAGCAATATCTAGAAGAGCAAAAGAAATATGATTAGGGAGAAATTGAGGGTGGAGATGCAAGAAAACAACAACGATTCAAGACTATGAATCAAGAACCTGAAAATAGAAGCAAAGATCAACATAGGAAGGTAAAATACAAGTACCACTTTGGAGAAGAGGCAAACTTCAGTGAACCAGAACCATCCACTATTGGAGTTATGTGACTTGGATTTGGCCATGGGAACCAATGGGTCTTCAGCTGTGATGTTGTGCAGGTTCTTGCATATGTTGATCAAACTCCCACTACTGGAATTTCCAAACCTTGGTGCATGTGTGGTGGCTGATATTATGCTAGAGTCTTTGACAAGGATGAAGGTGGGTGTTGTTCCCCAACTCCAAAGTAGAAATGTTGCTAGTGGGGTGATTAAAGAGAAGAGTAAGGATTTTGAAAAGGGAAGTGATTTTCTAAGATTAGTAGAATGGGGCCAATCAAATGGAATGGAGCAACGGAACCTCAACAATTGCAACAACATTGACACACTGTTTTATCGATTTTTTTTTTTTGCAAGAAATAGAGCATTAGAGAAGAATGGAGACACTCATATTTCTATTTGACCCAGGAGGACTCAAAGTTAATATTGGGCTGCAATGGTTTGGTTGGCTTGGTCATCATTCTTCGAACAACCAAAACACTTCTATTGGCTTTATTTGCAGCTATTCACCTTGTGGACAAGGTGAATGTTTAGGGGGGGGGGGGGGAGTATTGTTAGGACTGTTAGCTTAGAGCCATAGTTAGTCACATTAGTTAGTTAATTAGGTTAGTTGGTTAAAGAAATAAGGCATGTTTCCTATAAATAGGAAGAGGGGTTGAGAAGAGAAGTTAATCAATTAGAGAGTTACTATTGTGGCTATGGAAAGTCTTGGATTTCTTGAATATCCAAGGAATTTGTGTATTCTTTATGTTCATCAATAATAGTACATTCTTTGTGTTCTTAATTTGAACCAATTTCTATCATACGTTTTCACAACACTAGGGGTCTTAGGTTGATGATTAGGCTTGCGTAGAGAGTGGAAGAGAGGAATGATGGGTTGAATGGAAGTGTTGGGCTGGTTATAAAAAGACCTGCATTAAATACTAGGTGCGCTAGGGCAAATGATACAAGAAAAAGAAATGAAGTTGGCCGTGAATAGCAAAGGGGAGCTAGGCCAGGTGGAAATATGGTGGGTTGTATGGATGGGCAAGGTGGGTCAAGTAGTGGAGTTAATCGCACAGAGGGAATTGATAGGGTTGATACTCATTGAAATTCTTCATTCAAGAAGCTTACTGAGGAGTACGAGGATGAATGAAGGAGGGTATGTTTTAGGTGTGATGAGCCCTTTGCACCAGACCATGTGTGAGGAACAAACATTTAAATGTTCTGATTTTGGGTGAACGAGATGAATTCATAGAAAATGAAGCATTGGGCAGTGAAGCGGGTGAAAACCTAGAGGAGAATACTATGAGGTTAAATATAAGTAGTGTGAGTGGCCTCACTTACAAGAAATCATTAAAATTTTGGGGGACAGTTTTGCAAAAAAGGTCATTGTATTAGTGGACTCTAGAGCTTCTCACAATTTCCTATCTTGTGATCTTGTGGAAGTATTGGGAATAAGGCCTCATGAAACCAAAGAATATGTAGAACAAGTGGGGGATAGGTATCAAATTGTGAACAAGGGGGTATGTAGAGATGTGGAATTAAAATTACCCACCTTGGATGTGAAGCAAGACTTTTATTTATTTGATTTAGGGGGAGTGAATGTGGTATTAGGCTATTCGTGGTTGGAGGAATTAGGTGACATGAAAGCAAATTTTAAAGAACACATGATGAAGGTGAAGGTGAAAGGGAAAAGGTAGAGCTAAGAGGTGACCCTACTTTGTCTTGAATTGTGGCATCGATCAAAACCATGATGAAGGAATGGAAGAAAAGGAGTGAAGTGTATTAACATAGAATTAGGGATGATGACTTTGTATTCTAAGGAAATGCCCATTCATGATCAAGATGAAGGAGAGAGAACACTGGAAGAATATTCTGAATTATTTCAAGTAATACAATTGCCTCCACCAAGAAGATGTGATTAGGCAATAATCATTAAGGAGGGGTCTCAAATCCCTAATATCTGACCTTATTGCTATCCACATAACTAGAAAGATGCCATTGAGAAGTTTGTGCATGACATGTTAATTGCGAGCCTTATAAGGACTAGTGTAAGTCCCTACTTTAGCCCTTTAATTTTAGTAATATAAAAAAGATGGTAGTTGGAGATTTTGTACTGACTATAGGGCTCTTAACAATATTACTACCCCCGAATAAACTTCCAATCCTTGTAATTGATGAATTGTTGAATGAGCTATAGGGAGCAATCATATTCTCTAAGCTAGATTTGAAATCTAACTATCATTGGATAAGAATGGAGGACAATGATATTCATAAGACAACTTTTCGAACTCATGAAGGGCATTATGAGTATTTGGTCATGCGCTTTGGGTTGACCAACACTCTCTCTACTTTTCAGGCACATATGAATGACATCTTTAGGCCTTATTTAAGAAAATTATTCTTTGATGATATCCTCATTTATAGTACCAACAAGCAAGATCATTTGGAGCAATTGAGAATAGTCTTGGAAGTGTTAAGGAGAAATTTGTTGAAAGTCAATTTTAAGAAATGCAGTTTTGGAATGGAGAAATTGGAGCACCTTGGGCATATAATTTCTGTAGAAGGGATTGAAGTTGACCTTAACAAGGTGAAGGCTATGGTAGACTAGCCACTTCCTAAGGATATAGGTAAAAGAAAAGAAAATTGTATTTTAATTGTGTATTTTGTACAATCACTAATATCCCTTTTACAAGATAAAAATTGTGTCTAAAAAAGGAAAGAGTAAAATAGGAAAATAATAGTAATAGGGAAACAAATATCCCATGATATCTCCTAAAATATCTTTTATATTTACAACAAAAATATCTTCTATAATATCTCTGATGTTTACAATGCTCACCCTCAAATAGGTAAATGGATATCAATAATTCCCAACTTGCCAATAAGATCTTGAAATCTAGCACTAGGAAGCCCCTTTGTAAAAACATCTGCCACTTGGAGTCCTGTAGGTATATGTATTGTGACAATAAGGCTGCCATTCAACTTCTTTTTGTTGAAGTGTCTATCGATCTCTATGTGTTTCGTTTTGTTATATTGGATTGGGTTATGAGCAATGCTGATAGCTGAATTGTTATCATAAAACAATTTCATCTGATCCTCATATTTAACTTTGAGGTAATCAAGGATAATCTTCATCCATAATCCTTCACATATGCCATGTACCATGACTCGAAACTCAACTTTTGCATTGGATTAAGCAACAACATTTTGCTTCTTACTTCTCCATATCACCAAATTTCCTCCAAGAAACAAACAATAACCAGAGGTGAATCTCATATATGTGACTGACCCTACATAGTCAGCATTAGTGTATATCAATAGAGACAGTGAACATTCTCTCCTAAATAATAGTCCTTTACTCGGGCTTGTCTTCAAATAATAGAGGATCTTCTCAATTTCCTGAAGGTGTCTCTCACAAGGGTTATACATAAATTGACTAACCACACTAACAACATAGACAATATTGAGCCTAGTGAGATAAATATATTAGTTTCCCCGCTAATTTCTGGTAACGAGACTTCTCGACAAGGGGACTTTCTTCACTTTCAATCTTGTGGTTTTGTTCAACGGGAACTCCTATGCTCTTGCATCCTAATTTTCTTGTCTCTTTAAGCAAATCAAGCACATATTTCCTTTGGGAGATAAATATGTCCTTTTTGGAATAGACAACCTCTATTCCTAGGAAGTACATAAACTTTCCCAACTTCATCTCAAAATGTGTTGCCTGTCTTTTTTTCAAAGTTAATCGCTATATCTCATCATCACTTGCAATGATCATATCGTCTACATACACCAGGAGAAGAGTGAGTTTGCCATCAAGAGAATGTTTTATCAATAAAGTATGATCATCTTGGCTTTGCTTGTATTCCAAGGAGATCATGACTTGAGTAAATCTTCCAAACCACGCTCGAGGATATTGTTTAAGGCCATACAAAGCCTTCTTCAACTTGCACACTTTATTCTTTATACCATGAGTTTCAAATCCTGGGGTAATCTCCACATAGACTTTCGCTTCTAGGTCTACATGCAAGAAAGCATTTTTAACATCAAACTACTATAGGTCCCAGTCAAAGTGGGCGGCTAGGGACAAAATGATTCTTATTGTATTCATTTTTGCCATAGGGGCAAATGTCTCCTCATAGTCAATGTCATAGGTATGTGTGTATCCCTTTGTAACTAGTCTTGCTTTATATTGATAAAGAGTATCACCAGATTTACACTTCACAATGTATATCCACCCACAACCTATAACTCTCTTATCTTTGGGTTTATCAACAATATCCCAAGTTGAGTTCCTTTCTAATTCCTTTATCTCTTCTCTTATTGCTTGAACCCAATTTCTATCTTTCATAGCTTCATGGATTGATGTA
>JAENHJ010000054.1:0-72677 GCA_025330945.1 Mucuna pruriens | reverse complement strand
CTTTAAATAAATTAAAATAAAATAGAATAAATAATAAGAAGAGAAATACAATAATATTGTTACATTAAGAAATAAAAAGAAGGAAGAACGATAGTTAAGAAGGTTATTAAGGTTAAAAAGAAGAAGGTATTAAATATACATGATGAACGAAAGAAGACGATAGAAGAAGAAGACGATGAAGAAATAACGTGAAGAAGATTGACAGCCAGAATGGGAGAAGAAATTAAACAATTGTTAATAAATGAATAATAAGAATAATAATAAAATAATTGTTAAGAAGAAGAATAATGCTATCAAGGTTAACAAGAAGAAGAAGAAGAACAAGAAGTTGAAGAAGAAGAAGAATCAATACATATGTTGTTGTTAATACAGTAAGAAGAATAAGTTAAATAAGAATAAGAAATAAATAATAAGAAGAAGAAGAAGGTTAAGTTATTGAACAAGAAGGAAGAAGAAGAAGTTGAAATAAAGAAGAATAAGAAGAAGAAGAATAAGAAATGTTAAAACAGTTGAAGAAGAAGAAGAAATACAAAATAGTCAAAGAAGTTAAAAGCAAGAAGAAGAAAATAAATAAATAAAATAGTCACAATACACAGCTACAGCTAAAGAAGAAATGAAGAAATAACAATAAAGAACAATAAATAAATAATAATGGTATTAAATAAATAAATAATACAATATTAATAAATAAATTAAATAAGAATTAAGAAAGAACAGTTAATAAAATAAGAATGCTGGGTTGTTAAGAATAAAGAAGAAGAAGAAGAAGAAGAATAAAGAAGAAGAATACATGGTTATCAATAAGAAGAAGAAAGGTTAAAGTTATTGAAGAAGAAGAATAAGAAGAAGAAGAAGAAGAAGAAGAAATATTGAAGAAATAAAGAAGAAATAAATAGTTATTGTACAGTTGAAGAAGAAGAATAAAGGCTAAGAAGAATGTTAAGAATGTTAAGAAGAAATAAACAATAAAGAAGAATGTGCTACAGTTGAAGAAGAAAGAATGGAAGAAGAAATAGTTAAATAAATAAATAAATAAGAAATAGCCAATAAAAAATAATGCTGCTGAAGGTTAATAATACAGCCAATAATTAAGAAATAAAGAAGGTTAAGAAGAAGGATGAAGAAGAATTAATATGTTAATAAAGGAGCAGAAATACAAGAAGAAGAATGTTACAATATTAACAGTTAAGAAATAACAGTTGTTACAAATAAGAAGAAGAAGTTGTTAAATAGTTGAAGGAAGAAGTTAAAGTTATTAAATAACAAAATAAAGAACAGTTGCACAGTTAAGAACAAAATAAATAAATAATACAACACAAATAAGGTTAACAAAAGCATAATAAGAAATAAATATTAAATAATAAATAAAATAATAAAATAATAATTAAATAATATTAATAAATAAATAATAAATAAATATAAGAATGATAACAAGAAGAAGGCTAATAGTTGTATTAAAGAATGTTAAGAATGTTAAATACGTGAAGAAGAAGAATAATAATAAGAAGAAGAAGAATAAGAAGAAATAAGAAACAATACATGAAGAAGAAGAATAAGAAGAAGAAGAAGAAGAAGAAGAAGAAAAGAATAAATAAGAAGAATAAGAAGAAGAATTGAAGAAGAATGTAAAATAGTTAAAATAAGAAGCAAGAAAAAGAAGAAATAAATAAAAAAAAAAAAAAAACAAACACCACCACCAGCCACTGCCAAATAAATAACAACAGTCCATAAATTAAAATAATAACAAGAAGAAATTGACAATAAGAATAAAAATAAATAAAGAAGAAGAAGAAGAAAAAATACTAAGAAGAAGAAGAAGAAGAATAAAGAAGCTAATAGTTAATATAACAAGAAGAATAAGAAGAAGAAGAAGAAGAAAAATAAAGAAAAAGAAGAAGAAAGAAGAAGAATGAGAAGAAGAAGAATAAGAAGAAGAATAAGAAGTTAAAGAAAGAATAAAAAAAAAGCAAAAGAAGAATAATGAAGAAGAAGAACAAACAATAAAAGAAAGAATAAGAAGAAGAAGAATAAGAAGAAGAAGAAGAAGATCAATAAGAACGAAAACAAAAGAAAAAAGAATAAAGAAGAACAACAACAAATATAATAATAAAGACAAATAACAGTTAAATAAAAATAAATAATAACAAGAAGATAAAAAATAACAAGAAGAACGAAGAATAAATCAAGAAAGAAAAATAATAAACGTTAATAAGTTGTTAAGAAGAAGAATAATACAACAATAAAAAGAAGAAGAAAAAACAAGAAGAAGAAGAAAGAAGAAGAAGAAGAAGAAAAGAATAAGAAGAAGAAATAAGAAACAAAGAAAAAGAATAAGAATTAACAGTTACATAAAGGCGATTAAGGTTAAAAAAACGAAGAAGAAGAAAAGAAGAAATAAGAATAAGAATAATGTTAATAAAAGCCAAGAACACTAAAAACAACAAGAAAAATAAAATAAATAATAGAAGAAGAAGAATAAGAAGAAGAAAAATAACAGTTAAAGAACAAGTAAATACAGTTACTAAAATACAATTAGATCATTAAATAATAAAATAAGAAGCATAAAAATAACAAGAAGAAAGAAATAAATAAGAAGAAGAAGCAATAAGAAAAATAATAGTTAAATAAAAGAAGTTAACGTTGTTAATAACAATAATAACAATAAATATCAAAACATTTAGTTCAATAAGAAGAAATAATAAATAATAAATAAAAGAAATTACACAGAAGAACAAGAAGAAATAGTTAAGAAGAACAATAGAAAGTCAAAATGAATGGCTAAAAGTTAGAAGAAAGGTTAAGAAATAAGAACAAGAAGAAGAAGAACAAGAAGAAGAATGAAGAAGAAATAATAAATAATAAATACATTAAAGTTAAAACAAAAACAATAAAACAAAAAGCCAAAGAAATAATAATGTATTGTTAATAAAGTATAACCGAAAAAGAATAGTTTAGATAAGAAAATAATAACTAACAATAAAACAATGTCAATATTAAATAAATAAAGAAGGTTAAGAAAGAACATCTCATAAAAGAATAAGAAGAAGAAATTAAACAATAATAGTTAAAGAAATAAATAAAAGAAAAAGTTAAAGAAGAAGAAGAATAAAATACAGTTAAATAAAATAAAAAGGTTGAAGAAGAAGTTAAATACAGTTAAATAAGGTTAAAAGGTTAAAGAATGTTAAGAAGAAGGAATACAGTTAAGAATACAGTTAAGAAATAAAGGAAGAAGAAGAAGAAATAAAATATGTTAAATTAGCGATAGTTGGAAAACAGTTGAAGGAGAAGAAGAAATAACAAGAAAGAAATAAATACCAAGAAATATGTCAATAAATAGACAAATACAGTTAAAATAACAGTTAAATAAAAAAATAACAATTGTAATAATAAATAATAGAAATAAATAAATAATAAATAAATAGTCATTGTACATTAAATAACAGTTAATGTTAAGATCAAGAAATAATGAAGAATAAGAAGAACAAGAAGAAGAAAATAACAATAAGAAGAAAATAGTTGAGTTAAATAATGTTGAAGAAGAAATACAAGACATAATAATAATACAAATAAATAATGTTAATAATTAATACAATACAATAATAATAAATAAATGAAGAAGAAATAAATAATAAATAGCTGAAGAAATAAATAAATAAATAAATAAAATAAAATAACAAAATTATAAGAAATTATATTACATCGAGAAGAAGAACGAGGAAATAAATTTGGAGAAGATGAAGAAGCAGAATGAATAAGAAGAAGAAGAAGAAGAAGAAGAAGTTAATAAGAAGAGTAAGAAGAAGAATAAATATAGAATGAAGAATAATAAGAAGGTTAAGAATAGTACTATAATAATAATAATAAGAAGAAGAAGAAGAATAAGAATAAGAATGTGTTACAGTTAATAGAAGAAATTAAAGAAGAAGAAGAAATAAATAGTCATGAAGAACAACAAATAGCCAGGCCAAATAAATATTAATAGCCAATTGTACAAATAATAATACATTAAATAAAATAATACAATAAGAATGAAGAAAATAAATAATGTTAAGAAGAAGAATAAGAAGTTAAGAAGAAGAAGAAGAAGAATAAGAATGGGCAAGAAGAAGAAGAAGAAGTTAGCTAGTTAGAAGAAAGAAGAAGGAGAAGGAAAAAGAAGGCGATAGAAGAAGAAGAATAAGAAGAAGAAGAATAAGAAGAAGAAGAAAGGCTACATGGTTAAGAAAGGAAGGTATTAATAGTTAAAATAATGGGTTAAGGATAAGGTTAAAATAAATATCATTGTAAATAAAGAAGAAATAAATAGCCATTGAAGAACAATATTAAATAAATATTGTGAAATAGCCACAAATAAATAAAATAAATAAATAAATAAATAAATAATAAATAATAAATAATAAAATAATAAATACAATTGAAATAATAAAAGTCAATAATAGATAATAATAATTAAAATAATTATTATTAATAATAATATCAATAATTAATGAAGAAGAAATAGTCATTGAATAAAATAACAATAAATAAATTAAATAATAAATAAATATGAAGAAATAGTTAAAGAAAACAGTTGTATGAGAAATATGAAAGGTTGAAGAAGAATAAGAAGAAGAAGAATAAGAAGAAGAAGTTATTAAAGAAGAAGGAAGAAGGTTGTTGTGCTTAAGAAGAAGAAGAAGAAGAAGAAATAGGTTGAAGAAGAAGAAGAAGAAGAATGAAGAAGAAGAAGAAAATAGTTGTACACAATAGTTGTGAAGAATGAAGAAGCCATTAATCAAGAAGAATGAAGAAAGAAGAATAATGAAGAATAATAAATAAATAGTCAAAACAAAATAATAACAGTTGAATTGTGTCAAAATAAATACAAAATAAAATAATAGCTAATAATAAATAAAGAATGTTAGAAGAAGAAGAAGAATTAAATAATAATATTAAGAAGAATAAGAAGAAGAAGAATGAAGAAGAAGAATAGTTGTTAAGAAGGTGCCAAGGAAGAAGAAGAATAAAGAAGAAAATAAGAAATAAAGAAGAAGAAGAAGAATAAGCAATAAAGAAGAATGTGTTAAGGTTAAAGAAGAATAAGAAGAAGAAGAAGAAGAAGAAGAAGAATGAAGGTTACATTTGGTCAAGAAGAAGAAAGAATGAAGAAGAAGTTATATGAAGAAGAAGAAGAAGAAGAAGGTGTTAAGAATAAGCAAAGAAGAAGTTAAATATTAAATAAGAAATAACAGTTGTACAGTTAAATAAAGAAGAAGAAGAAGAAGAAATAGCCAATAAAGAAGAAGCTGATAAAATAAGAAGAAATAGCCAATAGCCAGCTGTACTGAAGTCAAGAAATAAAGAATGTTATTAAATAAATAAATAATCAATAAGAATTATAAAGAAGAAGAAGAATAATGAATAAAGAAGAAGAAGAAGAATGTTACAAAGGTTGAAATAGTTAGAAGTTGAAGAAGAAAGGCTAAGAAGAATAAGAAGAAGAATAAATAGCTAGTTAAGAAGAAGAAGAAGAAGAAGAAGAAGAAGAATGAAGAAGAAGAAAGGTTTGAAAAGAAGAAGAAGAATGATAAGAAGAAGAATAAATAAGAAGAAGAAGGTTATTGAAAGAAGAAGTTGTAAAGAAGAAATTAAAATAAGTTGGGGTTGTAAGCCATTGGGTTGTACTGAAAGCTTGTAACAATGATAAAATAAAAGAAAATACGACAATAAATAAAGAACACAATAAATTGCATTAAAATACAATTGTTTGTATTAAATATATTATATTGAAGAATAAGAAGAAGAAGAAATAGGCCAGAAGAAGAAGAAGAATGAAGAATAATACAAGAAGTTAATTGAAATTAAATAAATACAGTTATTAAAGAAGAAGAAGAATAAAGAAGAAATAGAAATAAGAAATAAATACACAATATTAAGAAGAAATTGTAATAAAGAATGGGTTAAACAGTTGTTAAGAAGAAGGTTGTTAAGAAGGGTTGTTAATAGCGATAAATACAACAATAGCCACAGCCAGCCAAATAAATATTAAATAGTCATTGAAGAATGAAGAATAATTAAGAATAAAATAGTTAAGAAGAAGAAGAAGAAAATAGTTATTAATAGTTAAAGCAGTAGTTAATAATAAGAAGAAATAAAGAAGAAGAAGAAGAAGCAATATATTAGTTGTGCTACAAAGGTTACAGTTAAGAAGAATACAGCTATTAATAGTTAATTAGACAAGAATGTTGAAGAAGAAGAAGAATTGTTGTTAAGAATAAGAAGAAGAAGAAGAAGTTAAAGTTGGAAGAAGAATGTTAGTTAGAAGAATAAGAAGATAAGAATAAGAAGTTGAAGAAGAAGAAGAAGAATAAGAATAAGAAGAAGAAGAACAAGGCTAAGAACAATAAGGTAAAGGTTAAAGAAATAATAAAATAATGAAGAAATAAGACTAATGAAGAAGAAGAAGAACAAGAAACAAATAAAATAAATAATAGTTAATAAGAATAATAAGAAAATAATGAAGAAGAAATATGTTGAAGAATAAGTTAATATTGTGAAATACAGTTAAAATACAGTTAGTTAAGTTAATATAAGAAGAAGAAGAAAGAAGATGAGAAGAAATAATAGTTAAGAAGAAGAAGAAGAAGAATAAGAAGAAGAATAAGAAGAATACAAGAAGGTTAAGAATAATGTTAAGGTTAAGAATGTTAAGAAGAAGAAGAAGAAATACAGTTAAGAAGGTTACAGTTAAGGTGTTACAGTTAATAAAGAAGAAGAAGAAGAAGAATAATAAGAAGAAGAATAAGAAGAAGAAGAATAAGAAGAAGAAGAAGAAGACAATAAAACAATAACAACAAGAAATAAAGAAGAAAAGAAATAAATACAAATAAGAAAAAAGAAGAAGAAAATATCCATAATAAAAAATAATAATAAAATAATAAAAAATAAATAAATAAATACTAAATAAAATACAATAAATGAAAGCTAAAAAATACAAATAATAAATAAAATTAATAACAATAAAATAGTTGTTACGAAGAAGGACAGCAAAATACTGGACAATAATGACAAAGAAGAATAAATAATTACAATAATAAATAAAAGCCATAAATAAGAAAATAAGAAGAAGAATAATCAAGAAACAAAAATAAAGAAATAAGAATAATTAAATAAAATAAATACAAGTTACAGCTACAATAAATAAAAGCAATAGCACAAAATAATAAAATAAAATACAATAGACAAAAGAAATGAAGAAATAAAATAAATAAATAAATAATAAATATAAAATAAAAAAATAAATAAAAAATATTGTACAGCCACAATAAATAAATAAAAAATAGAACAAAAATAACAAAAATAAGTACAAGAAATAAAAATTACAATATAAGAAGTTAAGCAAGAAGAATAATAAAATAAGAAGAAAGAAGAAGCACCATGAAGAAGAATAATAAGAAGAATAAGAAGAAGAAAAAGAAGAAGAAGAAGAAGAAGAAAAAGAAGAAGAAGAAGAAGTTGAATAAGCAAAAGAAGAAGAAAAAAATAAGAATAAGAAGAAGAAGTTAAAAACAAGAAAAAAAGGAAAAATAAAAAGTTGTTAAAAAAAATAATTAAAATAATAATAACAGCAAAAAAAATAAATAAATAACAAGAACAATGAAGAATAAGAATGACAATAAAAATCAAAGATTGTACAGGAAAGGCCAAAGAAGAAATAATTGATAATAAAATACAATAATAAAATAAAGAATAAAAAATAATAAAAAAATAAATAATAAGAAGACGTTAAGAAAATAAGAAGAAATAATAAGAATAATAATAATAATAATAAGAAGAAGAAGAACAAGAACAAGAACAAGAAACGCACAGTTAAAAAGCAATAATAACAATTAAACCATTATACAATAAAAAACAATACAAATAATAAAAAATAAGAAAAAAATAAGAAGAGACAATACAATACAATAAACAAGAAGAATAATAAATAAAGAAGAAATAAAATAACAATAAAAAAAATAAATAAACAAATAACCAATACAAGAAATAAATAAAATAATAATAAAATAAATAAGAAATAACAAAATGAATACATGAAAGAAATAAATACAAGAAAATACAGTTACAAAAATTAAGAAGAAATAATAAAAGAAAAGTTAATAAATAAATACGTTAAATAAACAGTTAATAAAGTTACAAAGTTAATAAAAAATAATAATAAAATAATAAATAAAGTTATCAAAAATAATAAATAAATAAAGAAAATAAAATAAAAATAACAAGAATAAAATAAAACTAAATAAACAATAAATAATAAAAAAATAAATAAATAAATAAAAAATAAAAACAAAAGAATACAAATAATTGTACAAAAAATAAATAATAAATAAACACAATAAACAATAAGAAGAAGAAAGTACAATAAATAAATAAATAACAGCCAAATAACAAGAAACAATAAACAAAATACAACAATAAATAAATAAATAAATAATAATAAATAAACCACAATAAATAAATAAATAAAATATAAATAAATAATGAAGAAGAATAAACAGTTAAAACAATAATAAAATAAAAATATTGAAAATAAGAAATAAAATAATAAGAACAATAATAAGAGAATGAAGAAGAAGAAATAAATAAAGAAGAATAAAGGTTAAAAACAGTTAAGAATTAGGTTAAATAAGAAGAATGTAAGAAGAATAAGAAGCAAGCAATAATAACAAGAAGAAGAAGAACAAGAAGAAGAATAAGAATATTTAATGAAGAAGAAAAAGAATAAGAATAAGTTAAAGTTGATGAACAAGAAGAATAAGAACAAGAAGAATAAAAAGCAATAAGAAAAAAGAAATAAACAAATAAATAAACAAACAAACAGCCAAAATATTGTAATGTACATAAACACAACAATAAATTAAAATAGCTGAAATAAATAAGAATAATAAACAATAGTTAAATAAGAAATAAATGAACAAGAAGAAGAAATAAAAAAATAATAAAATAAAAGAAAAGAAGAAAAATAATAATAAAAATAATAAATAATAATAAGAAATAAAATAATAAAATAATAAAATAAAAAAATAAGAAGAATAAAATAAATAAAATCTGAACAAGAAGAAAAAAAAATAATAAAATAAGTTAAGAATAAATAATAAGAAAAGAAGAAGAATACAAATAAATTATAAAAAAAGAAATAAATAAATAGAACAATGCCACATAATAATATTAAAATACAGTTAAGAATAAATAAACAACACAAAAGTTAAAAGAAAATAAAAATAATAAACAAATCAAAATAATAAGAAATAAAAATATAATTGACAATAATGATAATACAATAAGAATACAATGAAGAAGAAATAACAAAATAAGAACAAGAAGAAGAAGAAGAAAAACAATAAGAATAAAACAAAAATAACAAGAAGAAGAAGTTGCTAAGAAGAATAACAAGAAGAAGAATGAAAAAAAATAATAAATAAATAAAATAAAATAATAATAATAAGAATAATAAAACAATAATAACAATAAGAAGAAAAAGAATAAAAGAAGAATAAAACAACAATAAGAAGAAGAAGAAGAAGAAAAGAATAATAAGAAGAATAATAAGAAGAAGAATACAAATAAATACAAGTTAAATAAATAGCTAAAGAAGAAACAATAAACAAGTTAAAGAAATAAAAAAATGTAAACAAGATCATAAAGAAGAAAAGAATAAGAAAATTTGAGAAGAAGAAATAAATAAGAATCAAGAAGAAAAAGAACAATAATAAATAATAAATAACGAAGAGAAGAATAAGAAGAAGAATACAACAAAAAAGAAAATAAGCTGAAGAATAAGAAGAAAAATGTCAAAAACAAAGAAGAAGAAGCTAGTTAACAAGAAATAAATAAAATAAAATAACGTTAATAAATAAATAACAATAAATAAGAATAAGAAGAAAATAATAAAAAATAAATAATAAATAAATAACAAAAATAAAATAAGAAGAATAAGAAGAAATAACAAAGAAGAAGAAAAAGAAATAAATAATAAGAAGAAATAATAAGAATGAAGAAATAAAATAAATAAATAAATATTAAATAAAACAATAACAATAACAAAATAAATAAAATAATAATACACACCAAAATAATAAATAAATACAGTTAAAGAAATAATAAATAAATAAATAATAAATAAATAAATATAAGAAAAATAAATAAATAAATAAATAATAATAATAAATAAATAAATAGTTAAAGAAGAAGAAGAAGAAGAACAAGAAGAATAAGAAGAAGTTAAGAAGAAGAACAATAATCAAATAAGAAGAATAATAAATAAGAAATAAATAATAAGAAGAAAAAGAAGAAGTTGTTATAAGGCATACAAATAAGAAGAAAATAAGAAGAACAAGTAGTTAAGAAGAAGAATAAGAAGAAATAATAATAAGAAATAAAGAAGAGTTAAGAATAAATAAAATAATAGTTAACAAGCACAGAAAGAAGAATAAAGTTAAAATAATAAATAAATAAATAAATAAATAAATAAATAGACATTATAATAAATAGTCAAATAATAACAAGAAATAATAAAGAATAAAGAAGAATAGTCAAAAATAAAGAAGAATAGACAAGAAGAAGAAAAAATAAATTGTAACAATAAAGAAGAATAATTAAGAAGAAGTTGAATAATAATAAGAAGAAGAATAAGAATAAGAAGAAGAAGAAGTTGGTAATAAATAAGAAGAAGAAGAAGAAGTTAAGAAAAAGAAGAAGAAGAAGTTAAAGAAGAAGAACAAGAAGAAGAAGAACAAGAAGAAGAAGAAGGTTAATAGTTAAAGAAGAAGAAGAAGAAGAAGAAGAAGAAGAAGAAGAAGAAGAAGAAGAAGAAGAAGAAGAAGAAGAAGAAGAAGAAGAAGAAGAAGAAGAAGAAGAAGCAAGAAGAAGAAGAAGAAGGTTACAATAAGTTACAAAGAAGAAGCAAGGTGTTAAGAAGAAGGTTAAGAAGAAGTTGTTAAGAAGAAGAAGAAGAAGAAGAAGAAGAAGAAGAAGAAGAAGAAGAAGAAGAAGAAGAAGAAGAAGAAGAAGAATAAGAACAAGAAGAAGAAGAAGAAGAAGAAGAAGAAGAAGAAGAATAAGAAGAAGAAGAAGAAGAAGAAGAAGAAGAAGAAGAAGAAGAAGAAGAAGAAGAAGAAGAAGAATAAGAAGAAGAAGAAGAAAAAGAAGAAAAAGAAGAAGCAGAAGAAGAATGAGAAGAAGAAGAATAAGAAGAAGAAGAAGAAGAAGAAGAATAATAAGAAGAAGAAGAAGAATAAGAAGAAGAAGAAGAAGAAGAAGAAGAAGAAGAAGAAGAAGAAAGAAGAAGGAGAAGAAAAAAGAAGAAGGAGAAGAAGAAGAATAAGAAGAAGAAGAATAAGAAGAAGAAGAAGAAGAAGAAGAAGAAGAAGAAGAAGAAGAATAGCCAGCCAAGAAGGTTAGTTAAGAACAGCTACAGTTAAGAATGCTGTTAAGAATAAGAAGAAGAAGAAGAAGAATCAAAAGGTTAATGTAAAGACGCAAGAATAAGAACAAGAAGAAGAAGAATAAGAAATAGTTAAAGAATGTTAATAAGAAGAAGAATAAGAAGAAGAAATAAAATAAGAAGAAGAAGAAGTTAAATACAGTTAATAGTTGTACAGCCAAGGTTACAGTTAAGAAGAATAATACAGTTAAGAATAAGAAGAAGAAGAATAAAGTACAGTTAAGGTACAGTTGGGTTAAGAAGAAGAATTGAAGAAGAAATAAGAAGAAGAAGAAGAAGAGGAATAGAAGAATGTGAAGAAGAACGGAAGAAGAAGAATGTTACAGTTAAGAAGAAAAGTTATGAAGTTAAGGAAGAAAAGAAGAAGTTAAGAAGAAAAGAAGAAGAAGAAAAGAATTAGAAGAAGAATAAGAAGAAAAGAAGAAGAAGAAGAATGAGAAGAAGAAATTTGAAAAGAAGGAGAATGAAGAAGAAGAAGAAGAAGAATAAGAAGAAGAAGAATAAATATCGTTAAAGAAGAAGAAGAAGAAGAATAAGAAAAGAAAAAGAAGAAGAATAAGAACTATAAATAATAAAAAGAAGAAAAAGAAGGTTAATTGAGAAAAATGAAAATAATAAGAAGAATGAGAAATAAATGAAGAATGAGAAGAAAGAAAAGCGAAGAAGAAGAAGAAGAAGAATGAGAAAAGAATAAGAAGAAGAAGAATGGAAATAAAGAATAAGAAGAAGAAGAAGAAGAAAACGAGAAGATGAAGAATGATAGGAATAAGAAGAAGAAAAAGAAGAAGAAGAATAAGAATAAGAAGAAATGAAGAAAAAGAAGAAGAAGAAGAAGAAGAAGAAGAATAAAGAATGAAGAAGAACGGGTTAAAATAACAATTAAATAAGGAAGAAGAAGAAGATTATAGACAAGAAGAAGAAGAAGAAGAAGAAGAAGAATGAGAAAAGAAGAATGAGAAGAAGAAGAATGAAAAGAAGAACGAGAAGAAGAAGAAGAAAAGAAGAAGAATAAGAAGAAGAAGAAGAAGAAGAAGAATAAAATAAGAATAAGAAAAACCAGAATGAGAAGTAGAAGAAAAAGAAGAATGGACGAAGTTAATAAACGAGAACAAGAAGAAGTTAGTAAAAATAATGAATGAATAAGAAGAAACGACGTTATTTACATGAAGAAGATGAAAGAACAAGAAACGAAGAAGAAGAAAAGAATGTTAAGAATGAAAGAAGAAAGAAGAAAAGAAGAAGAAAAAATTAGAAGAAGATAAGAAGAAGAAGAAATGAAGAAGAAGAAGAAGAAGAAGAAGAATAAGAAGAAGAAGAAATGAGAAGAAGAAGAAGAAGAAGAAGAAGAAGAAGAAGAAGAAGAATTATAATTTATAAATAAGAAATAAAAGAAGAAGGTTAAGAATGGTAAGAAGAAGAAGAAATGATAAGAAGAAGAAAGAAGAATAAGAAGAAGAAGAATAAGAATAAGAATAATAATAAGAAGAAGAAGAATAAGAAGAAGAAGAATAATAAGGAAGAATAATAAGTTAAGAAGAAACTTAATAATAATAATAATAATAATAATAATAATAATAATAATAATAATAATAATAATAATAATAATAATAAAAAAAAAAAAAAAAAAAAGAAGAAGAAGAAGAATAAGAAGAAGAATAAGAAGAATAAGAAGAATAAGAAGAAGAATAATAAGAAAAAGAAGAATAAGAAAGAAGAAGAAGAATAACAAGAAGAAAAATAAAAAGAAGAAGAATAAGAAGAAGAAAAATAAGAAGAATAATAATAAGAAGAAGAAAAACAAGAAGAAGATTAAGAATAATAAGAATAAGATGAAGAAGAATAAGAAGAAGAAGAAGAACAAGAAGAAGAAGAAGAAGAAGAAGAAGAAGAAGAAGAAGAAGAAGAATAAGAAGAAGAAGAAGAAGAAGAAGAAGAAGAATAAGAATGTTAAGAAGGTATTTAAGAAGAATAAAAGTTAAGAAGAAGAAAGAAGAAAAAGAAGAAGAATGTAAGAAGAAGAAAAAGAGAAGAAGAATAAGAAGAAGAAAAGAACAAGAAGAAGAATAAGAAGAATTAATAATTAATAATAAGAAGATTGTAAAAATAAATAAAAAAGAATAAGAAGAAATAATAATAATAATAATAATAATAAAAATAATAATAATAATAATAATAATAATAATAAAAGAAAATAATAATAAGAATAAAATAATAAGAAGAAGAATAAGAAGAAGAATAAGAAGAAGAAGAAGAAGAAGAAGAATAAGAAAAGAAGAAGAAGAAGAAGAAGAAGAAGAAGAATAAGAAAAAGAATAAGAAAAGAAGAAGAAGAAGAAGAATAAGAACAAGAATAAGAAGAAGAATAAAGAAGAAGAAGAAGAATAAGAAGAAGAAGAAGAAGAAGAAGAAGAAGAAGAAGAAGAAGAAGAAGAATGAAGAAGAAGAAGAAGAAGAAGAATATGAAGAAGAAGAATAAGAAGAAGAATAAGAAGAAAAAGAATAAGAAGAAGAAGAATAAGAAGAAGAAGAAAAAGAAGAAGAAGAAGAAGAAGAAGAAGAAGAAGAAGAAAAGAATGGGAAGAAAAACAAGAAGAAGAATAATAAGAAATTAAGAAGAATGAAGAAGAAATAGTTAAGAATAAGAAGAAGAAGAAGAAAAGAAGAAGAAGAAAAAAGGTTTAAGAAGTGGGAAGAAAAAAAGAAGAAGTTGTTAAGAATGAGAAGAAGAAGAATGAGAAGAAGAAGAAGAATGAAGAAGAAGAATGAAGAAGAAGAAGAAGAATAAGAAGAAGAAGAATAAGAAGAGAAGAAGAAGAAGAAGAATGAAGAAGGAAGAATAAGAAAGTGAAGAAAAAGAAAAGAAACAGAAGGTAAAGAAAAGAAGAAAAAGAATGAGAAGAAGAAGAATGAGAAAAGAATGAGAAGAAGAAGAATGAGAAAAAGAAACGAGAAGAAGAATAAAGAAGAAGAAGAAGAATGGGAAGAATAAGAATGAAGAAGAATAAGAAGAAGAAGAATAAGAAGAAGAATGAGAAAGGTTAAGAAGAAACGAGAAAAGAAAAGAAGAAAATGTGAATGAGAAAAACGAAAGAATTAGAAGAAGGAGAAATAATAAGAAAAATGACAAGATGAAAATGAATAAGAAGAATAAGAAGAAGAATAAGAAAAATAATAATGAGAAAAAGAAATGAAGAAGAGGAAGAAGGAGAAGAAGAAATAATAAGAAGAAGAAAAGAAAAGAAGAAGAAGAATGAAATAAGAAAAATGAGAATGAAGAATGAGAAGAAGAAGAATGAGAAGAAGAAGAATGAAAGAAGAAGAATGAAGAAGAAGAAAAGAATGAGAAGAAATAAGAAGAAGAAGAAGAATTAGAAAAGAATAAGAAAATAAGAAAAAAGAATTAAGAAAGAAGAAGAAGAATAATGAAAAGAATAATAATAAGAAGAAGTTTAAAGAAGAAGAAGAATGAGAAGAAGAATGAGAAGACGTAGAATGAGAAGAAGAATGTGAAGAAGAAGAATGACAAGAAGAAGAAGAAGAAGAAGAAGAAGAAGAAGAACAAAAATAAGAAGAAATATAAGAAGAAGAAGCATAATAAAAGGAAGAACAATAATAATAATATTAATAATAATAATAATAATAATAATAATGAGAAGAAGAATGAGAAGAAGATTGAGAAGAAGAAGAATGAAAAGAAGAAGAATGAGAAGAATAATGAGACGAAGAATGAGAAGAAGAATGAGAGGAAGAAGAATGAGAAGAAGAAGAATGAGAAGAAGAAGAACGAGGAGGAGAAAAATGAGAAGAAGAATGAGAAGAAGAAGAATGAGAAGAAGAAGAATGAGAAGAAGAAATGAAGAAGAAGAATGAGAAGAAGAAGAATGAGAAGAAGAATGAGAGGAAGAAGAATGAGAAGAAGAAGAATGAGAAGAAGAATGAAAGAAGAAGAAGAAGAAGAAGAAGAATGAGAAGAAGAAGAACGAGAAGAAGAATAAGAAGAAGAAGAATGAAGAAGAAGAATGAAGAAGAATGAGAAGAAGAATGAGAAGAAGAAGAATGAGAAGAAGAAGAATGAGAAGAAGAAGAATGAAGAAGAAGAAGAAGAAGAATGAGAAGAAGAAGAATGAAAAAGAATGATAAGAAGAAGAAGAATGAACAAGAAGAAATGAAGAAGAAGAAGAAATAAAAATGAGAAAAAATGAGAAGTAAAAGAAAAGAAGAAGAAGAAGAAGAAGAAGAAGAAGAAGAAGAAGAAGAAGAATACGAAGAAGAAGAAGAATGAGAAGAAGAAGAAGAATACGAAGAAGAAGAAGAAGAATGAGAAGAAGAAGAAGAAGAAAGAAGAATAAGAAGAAGAATAAGAAGAAGAAGAAGAAAAGAAGAATAATAATAAAGAAGAAGAATGAGAAGAAAGAATGAATGATAAGAAGAATAAGAAGAAAAATAAGAAAAGAAGAATAAGAAGAAGAATTTGAGAAGAAGAAGAATGAGAAGAAGAATGAGAAGAAAAAAAGAAGAATAATGAGAAGAAGAAGAAAGAGAAGAAGAAGAATGAGAGAAAAGAATGAGAAGAAGAAGAATGAAGAAGAAAGAAGAATGAGAAGAAGAAAAATGAGAAGAAGAAGAATGAGAAGAAGAAGAAATGAGAAGAAGAAGAATGAAAAAGAAGAAACGGAAGAAGAATGAAGAAAAGAAGAAGAATGGTAAGAAGAAGAAGAAGAAGAAGAAGAATGAGAAGAAGAAGAATAAGAAGAAGAAGAAGAAGAAGAAGAATGAAGAAGAAGAAGAATAAGAAGAAGAAGAATGAGAAGAAGAAGAAGAAGAAGAAGAAGAAGAATGAAGAAGAAGAAGAAGAATAAGAAGAAGAATGAAGAAGAAGAAGAATGAGAAGAAGAATAAGAAGAAGAAGAAGAAGAAGAAGAAGAAGAAGAAGAAGAAGAAGAAGAAGAAGAAGAAGAAGAAGAAGAAGAAGAATGAGAAGAAGAAGAAGAAGAAGAAGAAGAAGAAGAAGAATGAGAAGAAGAAAGAAGAAGAAGAAGAATGAGAAGAAGAATGAGAAGAAGAAGAATGGAAGAAAAAGAATAAATGAAGAAGAAGAAGAAAGAAGAAGAAGAAGAATGAGAAGAAGAAGAATGAGAAGAAAGAAGAAGAAGAAGAAGAAAGAAGAATGAGAAGAAGAAGAATGAGAAGAAGAATGAGAAGAAGAAGAAGAAGAAGAAGAAGAATGAGAAGAAGAAGAATGAAGAAGAAGAAGAAGAAGAATGAGAAGAAGAAGAAGAAGAAGAATGAAGAAGAAGAAGAAGAAGAAGAAGAAGAATGAAGAAGAAGAAGAAAGAAGAAGAAGAAGAGAAGAAGAATGAGAAGAAGAAGAAGAATGAAGAAGAAGAAGAAGAAGAAGAAGAATGAGAAGAAGAAGAAGAAGAAGAAGAATGAAAGAAGAACGAAAGAAGAAAAAAGAATGAGAAGAAGAATGAGAAGAAGAATGAAGAAGAAGAAGAAGAAGAAAGAATGAGAAGAAGAAGAATGAGAAGAAGAAGAATGAGAAGAAGAATGAGAAGAAGAAGAAGAAGAAGAAGAAGAAGAAGAAGAAGAATGAAGAAGAAGAAAATGAGAAGAAGAAGAATTAGAGAAAGAAGAAGAAGAAGAGAAGAAGAAGAAGAAGAAAATGAGAAGAAGAAGAAGAAGAAGAATGAAGAAGAAGAATGAGAAGAAGAAGAATGAGAAGAAGAAGAATGAGAAGAAGAAAGAATGAAGAAGAAGAATGAGAAGAAGAAGAATGAGAAGAAGAAGAATGAGAAGAAGAATGAGAAGAAGAAGAAGAAGAAGAAGAAGAATGAAGAAGAAGAAAGAAGAATTTAAGAAGAATGAGAAGAAGAATGAGAAGAAGAAGAAGAAGAAGAAGAATGAGAAGAAGAAGAATGAGAAGAAGAATGAGAAGAAAAAGAATGAGAAGAAAAAGAATGAGAAGAAGAATATGAAGAAGAAGAAGAAGAAGAAGAAGAAGAAGAAGAAGAAGAAGAAGAAGAAGAAGAAGAAAAAGAATGAAGAAGAAGAATGAAGAAGAAGAAGAATGAGAAGAAGAAGAATGAGAAGAAAGAATGAGAAGAAGAAGAATGAGAAGAAGAAGAATGAGAAGAAGAAGAATGAGAAGAAGAATGAATGAAGAAGAAGAATGAGAAGAAGAAGAATGAGAAGAAGAATGAGAAGGTAAAAGAATGAGAAGAAGAAGAATGAGAAGAAGAATGAGAAGAAGAAGAATAAGAAGAAAAGAAGAAGAAGAAGAAGAAGAATAAGAATGAAAGAAGAATGAGAAGAAGAAGAATGAGAAAAGAATGAGAAGAAGAAGAAGAAGAAGAAGAAGAATGAAAAGAAGAAATGGTAAAAGAAGAAGAAGAAGAAGAAGAAGAAGAAGAATGAGAAGAAGAAGAATGAGAAGAAGAATGGAAGAAGAAGAATGAGAAGAAGAATGAGAAGAAGAAGAATGAAAGAAGAAGAAATGAGAAGAAGAAGAATGAAAGAAGAATGAAAGAAGAAGAAGAATGAGAAAAAAGAATGAGAAGAAGAAGAATGAGAAAAGAAGAATGAGAAGAAGAAAAAAGAAGAAAGAAGAAGAATGAGAAGAAGAAGAATGAAAAGAAGAATGAGAAGAAGAAGAATGAGAAGAAGAAGAATGAGAAGAAGAAGAATGAAGAAGAAGAATGAGAAGAAGAAGAATGAGAAGAAGAAGAATTAGAAGAAGAATGAGAAGAAGAAGAATGAGAAAAAGAAGAATGAGAAGAAGAAAGAAGAATGTTAAGAAGAAAGAAGAAGAAGAATGAAAAGAAGAATGAAGAAGAAATGAAAAGAAGAAAGAATGAGAAGAAGAATTGAAAGAAGAAGAATGAGAAGAAGAAGAATGAGAAGAAGAATGAGAAGAAGAAGAATGAGAAGAAGAAGAATGAGAAGAAGAAGAATGAGAAGAAGAAGAATGAGAAGAAGAATGTGAAGAAGAAGAATGAGAAGAAGAAGAATGAAGAAGAAGAATGAGAAGAAGAAGAATGAGAAGAAGAAGAAGAAGAAGAATGAAAGAAGAATGAGAAAAAGTATGAGAAGAAGAAGAATGAGAAAAAGTATGAGAAGAAAAGAATGAGAAGACAAAGAATTAGAAGAAAAAGAATGAGAAGAAAAAGAATGAGATGAAGAATATGAAGAAGAAAAATGAGAAGAAGAATGGGAAGAAGAAGAATGAGAAGAAGAATGAGAGGAAGATGAATGAGAAGAAGAAGAATGAGAAGAAGAAGAATGAGAAGAAGAAGAATGAGAAGAAGAAGAATGAGAAGAAGAATGAGAAGAAGAAGAATGGGAAGAAGAATGGGAAAAAGAAGAATGAGAAGAAGAAGAATGAGAAGAAGAATGTGAAGAAGATTGAGAAGAAGAAAAGAAGAAGAATTTTGAAGAAGAATGTGAAGAAGAAGAATGAGAAGAAGAAGAATGAGAAGATGAAGAATAAGAATGAAGAAGAAGAATGAGAAGAAGAAGAATGGGAAGAAGAAGAATGAGAAGAAGAAAATTTGAGAAGAAGAATGAGAAGAAGAAGAATGAGAAGAAGAAGAATTAGAAGAAGAAGAAGAATGAAGAAGAAGAATGAGAAGAAGAAGAATGTGAAGAAGAAGAATGAGAAGAAGAAGAATGAAGAAGAAGAATGAGAAGAAGAAGAATGAGAAGAAGAAGAATGAGAAGAAAAGAATGAGAAGAAGAAAGAATGAGAAGAAAGAAGAATGAGAAGAAGAAGAATGAGAAGAAGAAGAATGAGAAGAAGAAGAATGAGAAGAAAAAGAAGAAGAAGAATGAAGAAGAAGAATGAGAAGAAGAAGAATGAGAAGAAGAATGAGAAGAAGAATGAAGAAGAAGAAGAATGAGAAGAAGAAGAATGAGAAGAAGAAGAATGAGAAGAAGAATGAGAAAAAAGTATGAAGAAGAAGAATGAGAAGAAGAAGAATGAAGAAGAAGAAGAATGAGAAGAAGAAGAAATGAAGAAGAAGAATGAATGAAGAAGAATGGGAAGAAGAAGAATGAAGAATGAAGAATGAGAAGAAGAAGAATGAAGAAGAAGAAGAATGAAAATGAGAAGAAGAATGAGAAAAAAAGAATGAAGAATGAGAAGAAGAAGAATGAAGAAGAAGAAGAATGAGAAGAAGAATGAAAGAATGAAGAATGAAGAAGAAGAATGGAAGAAGAAGAATGAGAAGAAGAAGAATGAGAAGAAGAAGAATGAGAAGAAGAAGAATGAAAGAAGAAGAATGAGAAGAAGAATTAGAAGAAGAAGAATGAGAAGAAGAAGAGAATAAGAAGAATGAGAAGAAGAAGAATGAAGAAGAAGAATGAGAAGAAGAAAAGAAGAAGAAGAATGAGAAGAAGAATGAGAAGAAGAAGAATGAGAAGAAGAAGAATGAGAAGAAGAATGAATGAAGAAGAAGAAAGAAGAATGAGAAGAAGAAGAATGAGAAGAAGAAGAATGAGAAGAAGAAGAATGAAGAAGAAGAATGAAGAAGAAGAATGAGAAGAAGAATGAAGAAGAAGAATGAGAAGAAGAAGAAGAATGAGAAGAAGAAGAATGAGAAGAAGAAGAATGAGAAAGAAGAAGAAGAAGAAGAATGAGAAGAAGAATGAAGAAGAAGAAGAGAAGAAGAAGAGAAGAAGAATGAGAAGAAGAAGAAGAAGAAGAAGAAAGAAGAATGAGAAGAAGAAGAATGAGAAGAAGAAGAATGAGAAGAAGAATGAGAAGAAGAATGAAAAGAAGAAGAATGAGAAGAAGAAGAATGAGAAGAAGAAGAATGAGAAGAAGAAGAATGAGAAGAAGAATGAGAAGAAGAATGAAAGAAGAAGAATGAGAAGAAGAATGAGAAGAAGAAGAATGAGAAGAAGAAGAATGAAGAAGAAGAATGAGAAGAAGAATGAGAAGAAGAAGAATGAGAAGAAGAAGAATGAGAAGAAGAATGATGAAGAAGAAAAAAGAAGAAAAGAATGAGAAGAAGAAGAATGAGAAGAAGAAAGAAGAAGAATGAGAAGAAGAATGAGAAGAAGAATGAGAAGAAGAAGAATGGGAAGAAGAATGAGAAGAAGAAGAACGAGAAGAAGAATGAGAAGAAGAATTGAGAAGAAGAAGAATGAGAAGAAGAAGAAGAGAAGAAGAATGAGAAGAAGAAGAATGAGAAAAAGAATAAGAAGAAGAATGAGAAGAAGAAGAATGAAAACGAAGAATGAGAAGAAAAAGAATGAGATGAAGAATATGAAGAAGAAAAATGAGAAGAAGAATGGGAAGAAGAAGAATGAGAAGAAGAAGAACGAGAAGAAGAAGAATGAGAAGAAAAAGAATGAGAAGAAGAAGAAGAATGAGAAGAAGAAGAATGAGAAGAAGAATGAGAAGAAGAAGAATGAGAAGAAGAAGAATGAGAAGAAGAATTAGAAGAAGAAGAATGAGAAGAAGAAGAATGAGAAGAAGAAGAATGAGAAGAAGAAGAATGAAAGAAGAAGAAGAATGAGAAGAAGAAGAAGAAGAAGAATGAGAAGAAGAAGAAGAAGAAGAAGAAGAAGAATGAAGAAGAAGAATGAGAAGAAGAATGAATGAGAAGAAGAATGAGAAGAAGAAGAATGAAAGAAGAAGAATGAAGAAGAAGAAGAAGAATGAGAAGAAGAAGAATTAGAAGAAGAAGAATGAGAAGAAGAAGAATGAAGAAGAATGAGAAGAAGAAGAATGAGAAGAAGAAGAATGGGAAGAAGAAGAATGAAGAAGAAGAATGAGAAGAAGAAGAATGAGAAGAAGAAAATGAAGAAGAAGAATGAGAAGAAGAAGAATGAGAAGAAGAAGAATGAGAAGAAGAATGAAATGAGAAGAAGAAGAATGAGAAGAAGAAGAATGAGAAGAAGAAGAATGAGAAGAAGAATGAGAAGAAGAATGAGAAGAAAAATGAGATGAAGAAGAATGAGAAGAAGAATGAGAAAAAGATTGAGAAGAAGAAGAATGAGAAGAAGAAGAATGAAAAGAGGAAGAATGAGAAGAAGAATGAGAAGATGGAGAATGAGAAGAAGAAGAATGAGAAGAAGAAGAATGAAAGGAAGAATGAGAAAAGAAGAATGAGAAGAAGAAGAAGAAGAAGAAGAATGAGAAGAAGAAGAATGAGAAGAAGAATGAGAAGAAGAAGAATGAGAAGAAGAATGAGAAGAAGAAGAATGAGACGAAGAAGAATGAGAAGAAGAAGAATGAGAAGAAGAATGAGATGAAGAATGAGAAGAAGAATGAGAAGAAGAAGAATGAGAAGAAGAAGAGAAGAAGAAGAATGAAAAGAAGAATGAGAAGAAGAAGAAGAAGAAGAAGAAAATGAGAAGAAGAATGAGAAGAATGAGAAGAAGAATGAGAAGAAGAAGAAGAAGAAGAAGAATGAGAAGAAGAATATGAAGAAAGAAAAAGAATGAGAAGAAGAATATGAAGAAGAAGAATGAGAAGAAGAAGAATGAAAAGAAGAAGAAGAATGAGAAGAAGAATGAAGAAGAAGAATGAGAAGAAGAAGAATGAGAAGAAGAAGAATGAGAAGAAGAAGAATGAGAAGAAAGAATAAGAAGAAGAAGAATGAGAAGAAGAAGAATGAGAAGAAGAAGAATGAAGAAGAAGAATGAGAAGAAAAAGAAAGAAGAAGAATGAGAAGAAGAAGAATGAGAAGAAGAATGAGAAGAAGAAGAATGAGAAGTAAAGAATAAGAAGAAGAAGAATGAGAAGAAGAATGAGAAAAAGAATGAGAAGAAGAATGAGAAGAAGAAGAATGAGAAGAAGAAGAATGAGAAGAAGAAGAATGAGAAGAAGAAGAAGAAGAGAAGAAGAATAGAATGAGAAGAAGAATGAGAAGAAGAAGAATGAAAGAAGAAGAAGAATGAAGAAGAAGAAATTTGAGAAAGAAGAATGAGAAGAAGAAGAATGAGAAGAAAGAATGAGAAGAAGAAGAATGAGAAGAAGAAGAAGAAGAAGAAGAATGAAAAGAAGAATGAAGAATGAAGAAGAAGAATGAGAAGAAGAAGAATGAAGAAGAAGAAATGAAGAAGAAGAAATGAGAAGAAGAAGAATGAGAAGAAGAAATGAAAGAAGAAGAAGAAGAAGAATGAAGAAAAAGAAGAATGAGAAGAAGAAGAATGAGAGAAGAAATTTGAAAGAAGAAGAAGAAAGAAGAAGAATGAGAAGAAGAAGAAAAGAAGAAGAAGAATGAGAAGAAGAAGAATGAGAAGAAGAAGAATGAGAAGAAGAAGAATGAGAAGAAGAAGAATGAGAAGAAGAAGAATGAGAAGAAGAAGAAGAATGAGAAGAAGAAGAAGAAGAAAGAAGAATGAAGAAGAAGAATGAGAAGAAGAAGAATGAGAAGATGAAGAATGAGAAGAAGAAGAATGAGAAGAAGAATGAGAAGAAGAAGAATGAGAAGAAGAAGAATGAGAAGAAGAATGAGAAGAAGAAGAATGAGAAGAAGAAGAATGAGAAGAAGAAGAATGAGAAGAAGAAGAATGAGAAGAAGAAGAAAGAATAAAAAAGAAGAATGAGAAGAAGAAGAAAGAGAAGAAGAAGAAGAAGAAGAAGAATGAGAAGAATGAGAAAAAGAAGAATGAGAAGAAGAAGAATGAAGAAGAAGAAGAAGAATGAGAAGAAGAAGAATGAGAAGAAGAAGAAAGAAGAAGAAGAAGAATGAGAAAAGAATGAAGAAGAAGAATGAGAAGAAGAAGAATGAGAAGAAGAAGAATGAGAAGAAAAAGAATGAGAAGAAGAATGAGAAGAAGAAGAATGAGAAAAAAGAATGAGAAGAAGAAGAATGAGAAGAAGAAGAAAGAGAGAAGAATGAGAAGAAGAAGAATGAAGAAGAAGAATGAGAAGAAGAATGAGAAGAAGAAGAATGAATGAGAAGAAGAAGAATGAGAAGAAAAAGAATGAGAAGAAGAATGAGAAGAAGAAGAATGAGAAGAAGAAGAATGAAGAAGAAGAAATGAGAAGAAGAAGAATGAGAAGAAGAAGAATGAGAAGAAGAAGAATGAGAAGAAGAATGAGAAGAAGAAGAATGAGAAGAAGAAGAATGAAGAAGAAGAATGAGAAGAAGAAGAATGAGAAAGAAAAGAATGAGAAGAAGAAGAATGAAGAAGAAGAAATGAGAAGAAGAATGAGAAGAAGAAGAAGAATGAGAAGAAGAAGAATGAGAAGAAGAAGAATGAAAGAAGAAAAATGAGAAAAGAATGAAGAAGAAAGAAGAAGAAGAAGAAGAATGAAGAAGAAGAAGAAGAATGAGAAGAAGAAGAATAAGAAGAAGAATGAAGAAGAAGAAGAATGAGAAGAAGAAGAATGAGAAGAAGAAGAATGAGAAGAAGAATGAAGAAGAAGAATGAGAAGAAGAAGAATGAGAAGAAGAATGAGAAGAAGAAGAATGAGAAGAAGAAGAAAGAGAAGAAGAAGAATGAGAATAAGAATGAAAGAAGAAGAATGAAAGAAGAAGAATGAGAAGAAAGAATGAGATGAAGAAGAATGAGAAGAAGAATGAGAAGAAGAAGAATGAGAAGAAGAAGAATGAGAAGAAGAAGAATGAGAAGAAGAATGAAAAGAAGAAGAAGAATGAGAAGAAGAATGAAGAAGAAGAAGAATGAAGAAGAATGAGAAGAAGAAGAATGAGAAGAAGAAGAATGAGAAGAAGAAGAATGAGAAGAAGAATGAGAAGAAGAAGAATGAGAAGAAGAAGAATGAAGAAGAAGAATGAGAAGAAGAAGAATGAGAAGAAGAAGAATGAGAAGAAGAATGAGAAGAAGAAGAATGAGAAGAAGAAGAAGAATGAGAAGAAGAATGAGAAGAAGAAGAATGAGAAGAAGAAGAATGAGAAGAAGAAGAATGAGAAGAAGAAGAATGAGAAGAAGAAGAATGAGAAGAAGAAGAATGAGAAGAAGAATGA
Organism: Mucuna pruriens; assembly: GCA_025330945.1. Taxonomy (NCBI): domain Eukaryota; kingdom Viridiplantae; phylum Streptophyta; class Magnoliopsida; order Fabales; family Fabaceae; genus Mucuna; species Mucuna pruriens. Next base: position 48,251 of record JAENHJ010000054.1, on the reverse strand, counting down.
GAAGAGAAGAAGAAAGAAGAATGAATAAGAAGAAGAATGAAAAGAAGAATGAGAAGAAGAAGAAAATGAGAAGAAGAAGAATGAGAAGAAGAATGAGAAGAAGAAGAATGAGAAGAAGAAGAATGAGAAGAAGAAGAATGAGAAGAAGAAGAATGAGAAGAAGAAGAAGAATGAGAAGAAGAATGAATGAGAAGAAGAATGAAGAAGAAAAAGAAAGAAGAATGAAAGAAGAAGAATGAAAGAAGAAGAAGAAGAAGAAGAAGAAGAAGAATGAGAAGAAGAAGAAGAAGAAGAAATGAGAAGAAAAGAATGAGAAGAAGAAGAATGAGAAGAAGAAGAATGAGAAGAAGAATAATGAGAAGAAGAAGAATGAGAAGAAGAAGAAAGAAGAAGAAGAAGAATAAGAAGAAGAATGAGAAGAAGAAGAAAATGAGAAGAAGAAGAATAAGAAGAAGAAGAATGAGAAGAAGAAGAATGAGAAGAAGAAGAATGAGAAGAAGAAGAAGAAGAAGAAAGAATGAAAAGAAGAATGAGAAGAAGAAGAATAAGAAGAAGAAGAATGAGAAGAAGAAGAATGAAGAAGAATGAAAAAGAAGAAGAATGAAAAGAAGAAGAATGAAGAAGAAGAATGAGAAGAAGAAGAATGAGAAGAAGAATGAGAAGAAGAAGAAGAATGAGAAGAAGAATGAAAAAGAAGAATGAGAAGAAGAAGAAGAATGAAGAAGAAGAATGAAGAAGAAGAATAGAATGAAGAAGAATAATGAAAGAAGAAGAAGAAGAAGAATGAATGAGAAGAAGAAGAAAGAAGAAAGAAGAAGAAGAAGAAAGAAGAAAAAGAATGAATGAAGAAGAAGAATGAGAAGAAGAATGAGAAGAAGAAGAATGAGAAGAAGAAGAATGAGAAGAAGAAGAATGAAAAGAAGAAGAAAAGAAGAAGAATGAGAAGAAGAAGAATGAGAAGAAGAAGAATGAGAAGAAGAAGAATGAGAAGAAGAATTATGAGAAGAAGAATGAGAAGAAGAAGAATGAGAAGAAGAAGAAGAAGAATGAGAAGAAGAAGAATGAAGAAGAAGAATGAGAAGAAGAAGAATGAAGAAGAAGAATGAGAAGAAGAAGAATGAGAAGAAGAAGAATGAGAAGAAGAAGAATGAAAAGAAGAATGAGAAGAAGAAGAATAGAAGAATGAAAAAAGAAGAATGAGAAGAAGAATGAGAAGAAGAAGAATGAGAAGAAGAAAGAATGAAAAGAAGAAGAATGAGAAGAAGAAGAAAGAAGAAGAATGAGAAGAAGAAAGAATGAAGAAGAAGAAGAATGAGAAGAAGAAGAAGAAGAAGAAGAAAGAAGAAGAAGAATGAGAAGAAGAATGAGAAGAAGAAGAAATGAGAAGAAGAATGAAAAGAAGAATGAAGAAGAAGAATGAGAAGAAGAAGAAGAAGAAGAAGAAGAATGAAAAGAAGAAGAAGAAGAAGAATGAGAAGAAGAAATGAAGAAGAAGAAGAATGAGAAGAAGAAGAATGAGAAGAAGAAGAATGAGAAGAAGAATGAAGAAGAAGAAGAATGAGAAGAAGAAATGAGAAGAAGAATGAGAAGAAGAAGAATGAGAAGAAGAAGAATGAGAAGAAGAAGAATGAGAAGAAGAAGAATGAAGAAGAAGAAGAAGAACGAGAAGAAGAAGAATGAGAAGAAGAAAATGAAAGAAGAAGAAGAAGAAGAAGAAGAAGAAATGAGAAGAAGAAGAATGAGAAGAAGAAAAAATGAGAAGAAGAATGAGAAGAAGAAGAATGAGAAGAAGAAGAATGAGAAGAAGAAGAAATGAGAAGAAGAAGAAAAGAAGAAGAATGAGAAAGAAAAAAGAAATGAAGAAAAAAGAAGAAATGAAGAAGAAGAAGAATGAGAAGAAGAAAAAAGAAGAATGAGAAGAAGAAGAAGAAGAAGAAGAAGAAGAATGAAAAGAAGAAGAATGAGAAGAAGAAGAATGAGAATGAAAGAAGAATGAGAAGAAGAATGAGAAGAAGAAGAATGAAAGAAGAATGAGAAGAAGAAGAATTAAAGAAAACAATGAGAAAAGAATAGAAGAAGAAGAATGAAGAAGAAGAATGAAGAAAGAAGAATGAGAAGAAGAAATGAGAAAAGAAGAATGAGAAGAAGAAGAAGAAAATGAGAAGAAGAAGAATGAGAAGAAGAAGAAGAAGAAGAATGAATGAGAAGAAGAATGGTAAGAAGAAGAATGAGAAAGAGAAGAATGAGAAGAAGAATGAGAAGAAGAATGAAGAAAGAAGAAGAAGAATGAGAACAAGAAGAATGAGAAGAAATGAAGAAGAAGAAGAAGAATGAGAAAGAAGAATGAGAAGAAGAATGAGAAGAAGAAGAATGAGAAGAAGAAGAATGAGAAGAAGAAGAATGAGAAAGAAGAATGAAGAAAAAATGAGAAGAAAAGAAAGAAGAAGAATGAGAAGAAGAAGAATGAAGAAGAAGAATGAGAAGAAGAAGAATGAGAAGAAGAAGAATGAGAAGAAGAATGAGAAGAAGAAGAATGAGAAGAAGAAGAAAAAGAAGAAAGAAGAAGAAGAAGAAGAAGAAGAAGAAGAAGAATGAGAAGAAGAAGAATGAGAAGAAGAAGAATGAGAAGAAGAAGAATGGAAGAAGAATGAAAGAATGAGAAGAAGAAGAATGAAGAAGAAGAATGAAGAAGAATGAGAAGAAGAAGAATGAAGAAGAAGAATGAAAAAAAGAAATGAGAAGAAAAAGAATGAGAAGAAGAAGAAGAAGAAGAAGAAGAATGAGAAGAAGAAAGAAGAAGAAGAAGAATGAGAAGAAGAAGAATGAGAAGAAGAAGAATGAGAAAGAAGAATGAGAAGAAGAAGAATGAGAAGAAGAATGAGAAGAAGAAAATGAGAAGAAGAAAAGAATGAGAAGAAGAAAAAAAGAAGAAGAAATGAGAAGAAGAAGAATGAAGAAGAAGAATGAGAAAAAGAAATGAGAATGAGAAGAAGAATGAGAAGAAGAAGAATGAGAAGAAGAAGAATGAAGAAGAAGAATGAGAAGAAGAAGAATGAGAAGAAGAATGAGAAGAAGAAGAATGAGAAGAAGAAAGAATGAGAAGAAGAAGAATGAGAAGAAGAATGAAGAGAAGAAGAAGAAGAAGAATGAGAAGAAGAAGAATGAAAGAAGAAGAAGAATGAAAGAAGAAAAATGAGAAGAAGAATGAGAAGAATGAAGAAGAAAAGAAGAAGAATGAAGAAGAATGAGAAGAAGAATGAGAAGAAGAAGAAGAATGAAGAAGAAGAAGAAAAAGAAGAAGAATGAGAAGAAGAAGAAGAAGAAGAAGAATGAAGAAGAAGAATGAAGAAGAAGAAGAATGAGAAAGAAGAAGAAGAATTAAGAAGAAGAAGAAGAAGAAGAAGAATGAGAAGAAGAATGAGAAGAAGAAAAAGAAAAAGAAGAAGAATGAGAAGAAGAAGAAGAATGAGAAGAAGAAGAATGAGAAGAAGAAGAATGAGAAAAAGAATGAGAAAAAGAATGAGAAGAAGAAGAATGAGAAGAAGAAGAATGAGAAGAAGAATGAGAAGAAGAAGAATGAGAAGAAGAAGAATGAGAAGAAGAAGAATGAGAAGAAGAAATGAAAAGAAGAAGAACGAAGAAGAATGAGAAGAAGAAGAATGAAGAAGAATGAGAAGAAGAATGAGAAGAAGAAGAATGAGAAGAAGAATGAGAAGAAGAAGAATGAGAAGAAGAAGAATGAGAAGAAGAAGAATGAGAAGAAGAATGAATGAAGAAGAAGAATGAGAAGAAGAAGAATGAGAAGAAAAAGAGAATGAGAAAGAAGAAGAATGAGAAGAAGAATGAGAAGAAGAAGAATGAGAAGAAGAAGAATGAGAAGAAGAATGAGAGGAAGAAGAATGAGAAGAAGAAGAATGAGAAGAAAGAATGAGAGAAAGAAGAGAAAAGAAGAAGAAGAATGAGAAGAAGAAGAATGAGAAGAAGAAGAATGAAGAAGAAGAAGAATGAGAAGAAGAAGAATGAGAAGAAGAAGAATGAGAAGAAGAATGAAGAAGAAGAAGAAGAAGAAGAGAATGAGAAGAAGAAGAATGAAAGAAGAAGAATGAAGAAGAAGAAGAAGAATGAGAAAAGAAGAAGAAGAAAAAGAAGAAGAAGAATGAAGAAGAAGAATGAGAAGAAGAATGAGAAGAAGAAGAATGAGAATAAGAAGAATGAGAAGAAGAAAAATGAAAAAAAGAAGAATGAATGAGAAGAAGAATGAGAAGAAGAATGAGAAGAAGAAGAAAGAAGAAGAAATGAGAAGATTAAGAAGAAGAAGAAGAAGAAGAAGAATGAAGAAGAAGAATGAGAAGAAGAAGAATGAAGAAGAAGAATGAGAAGAAGAATGAAGAAGAAGAAGAATGAAGAAGAAGAAGAATGAGAAGATGAAGAACGAGAAGAAGAAGAATAAGAAGAAGAAGAATGAGAAGAAGAAGAAGAACAAGAAGAATTAGCATAAGAATGAGAAGAATAATAATGAGAAGAAGAATGAGAAGAAGAAGAATGAGAAAAAGAAGAAGAATGAGAAGCAGAAGAAAGAGAAGAAGAAGAATGAGAATATGAAGAAACACAAGAAGAAGAATGAGAAGAAGAATTAAAAGAAGAAGAATGAGAAGAAGAATTAAAAGAAGAAGAATGAGAAGAAGAATTAAAAGAAGAAGAATGAGAAGAAGAATTAAAAGAAGAAGAATGAAAGAAGAAGAAGAATGAAGAAGAAGAAAAAAGAAGAATGAAGAAGAAGAAAGAAGAAGAATGAGAAGAAGAAGAACGAAAGAAGAAGAATGAGAAAAGAAGAATGGGAAGAAAGAAGAATGAGAAGAAGAAGAATGAAGAAGAAGAATGAGAAAAAGAAGAAGAATGAGAAGAAGAAGAAAGAGAAGAAGAAGAATGAGAATAAGAAGAAAAGAAGAAGAATGAGAAGAAGAATTAAAAGAAGAAGAATGAGAAGAAGAATTAAAAGAAGAAGAATGAGAAGAAGAATAAAAAGAAAAAGAATGAGAAGAAGAAGAATGAGAAGAAGAAGAATGAGAAGAAGAATGAGAAGAAGAAGAATGAGAAGAAGAAGAATGGAAGAAGAAGAAGAAGAAGAAGAATGAGAAAGAAAGAAGAAGAATGAAAGAAGAAGAATGAGAAAAGAAGAATGAAGAAGAAGAAGAATGAAGAAGAAGAATGAGAATAAGAAGAATGAAAAAGAAGAATGAAATAAGAAGAAGAATTAATGAGAAGAAGAAGAATGAGAAGAAGAATGGAAGAAAAAGAAGAAGAAGAAAGAATTGAAGAATGAAGAATGAGAAGAATGAATGAAGAAAGAATGAAGAAGAAGAAGAATTAGAAGAAGAGAATGAAGAAGAAGAATGAGAAGAAGAAGAATGAGAAGAAGAAGAATGAGAAGAAGAAGAATGAGAAGAAGAATGAGAAGAAGAAGAATGAGAAGAAGAATGGGAAGATGAAGAAAAATAAGAAGAAGAAGAATGAGAAGAAGAAGAATGAAGAAGAATGAGAAGAAAAAGAATGAGAAGAAAAGAAAATGAGAAGAAGAATGAGAAGAAGAAGAATGAGAAGAAGAAGAATGAGAAGAAGAAATGAGAAGAAGAAGAATTTGAAGAAGAATGAGAAAGAAGAAGAATGAGAAGAAGAATGAGAAGAAGAAGAATGAGAAGAAGAAGAATGAGAAGAAGAAGAATGAGAAGAAGAAGAATAAGAAGAAGAAAAATGAGAAGAAGAAGAATGAGAAGAAGAAGAATGAGAAGAAGAAGAATGAAAAAGAAGAATGAGAAGAAGAAGAATGAAAGAAGAAGAATGAGAAGAAGAAGAATGAGAAGAAGAAGAATGAGAAGAAGAAGAATGAGAAGAAGAAGAAGAAAAGAAGAAGAATGAGAAGAAGAAGAATGAGAAGAAGAAGAATGAGAAAGAAGAATGAGAAGAAGAAGAATGAGAAGAAGAAGAATGAGAAGAAGAAGAATGAAGAAGAAGAATGAGAAGAAGAAGAAGAATGAGAAGAAGAAGAATGAGAAGAAGAAGAATGAGAAGAAGAAGAATGAGAAGAAGAAGAATGAGAAGAAGAAGAATGAGAAGAAGAATGAGAAGAAGAAGAATGAGAAGAAGAAGAATTAGAAGAAGAATGAGAAGAAGAAGAATTAGAAGAAGAATGAGAAGAAGAAGAACGAGAAGAAGAATGAGAAGAAGAATGAGAGAAGAAGAATGAAAGAAGAAGAAGAATGAGAAGAAGAAATGAGAAGAAGAAGAATGAGAAGAAGAAGAATGAGAAGAAGAAGAATGAGAAGAAGAATGAGAAGAAGAAGAATGAGAAAAAGAATGAGAAGAAGAAGAATGAGAAGAAAAGAATGAGAAGAAGAAGAATGAAGAAGAAGAATGAGAAGAAGAAGAATGAGAAGAAGAATGAGAAGAAGAAGAATGAGAAGAAGAAGAATGAGAAGAAGAAGAATGAAGAAGAAGAATGAAGAAGAAGAAGAATGAGAAGAAGAAGAATGAGAAGAAGAATGAGAAGAAGAAGAATGAGAAGAAGAAGAATGAGAAGAAGAAGAATGAAGAAGAAGAATGAAGAAGAAGAAGAATGAGAAGAAGAAGAATGAGAAGAAGAAGAATGAGAAGAAGAAGAATGAGAAGAAGAAGAATGAGAAGAAGAAGAATGAGAAGAAGAAGAATGAGAAGAAGAAGAAAGAGAAGAAGAAGAATGAGAAGAAGAATGAAAAGAAGAAGAATGAGAAGAAGAAGAATGAGAAGAAGAATGAGAAGAAGAAGAATGAGAAGAAGAATGAAGTTAAGAATGAGAAGAAGAATGAGAAGAAGAAGAAAATAAAAATGAAGAATGAGAAGAAGAAGAAACATGAGAAGAAGAATGAGAAGAAGAAGAATGAGAAGAAGAAGAATGAGTAAGAAGAATGAGAAGAAGAAGAATGAAGAAGAAGAATGAAGAAGAAGAATGAGAAGAAGAAGAATAAGAAGAAGAAGAATGAGAAGAAGAATGAGAAGAAAGAATGAGAAGAAGAAGAATGAGAAGAAGAAGAATGAGAAGAAGAAGAATGAGATGAAGAAGAATGAGAAGAAGAATGAGAAGAAAAAGAATGAGAAGAAGAATGAAAAGAAGAAGAACGAGAAGAAGAAGAATGAGAAGAAGAAGATTAAGAAGAAGAAGAATGAGAAGAAGAAGAATGAGAAGAAGAAGAATGAGAAAGAAGAATGAGAAGAAGAAGAATGAAGAAGAAGAATGAAGAAGAAGAATGAAAGAAGAATGAGAAGAAGAATGAGAAGAAGAAGAAGAAGAAAGAAAGAGAAGAATGAATGAGAAGAAGAATGAAAAGAAGAAGAACTGAGAAGAAGAAGAATGAGAAGAAGAATGAGAAGAAGAAGAATGAAAGAAGAAGAATTAGAAAAGAATTAGAATAAGAAGAAGAAGAAAGACGGTAAATAATGACAACGAAGAAGAATGAGAAAAGAAGAATGAAATGAAGAAGAAATGAGAAGAAGAATGAGAAGAAGAAGAATGAGAAGAAGAAGAAAATGAGAAGAAGAAGAATGAGAAGAAGAAGAAATGAAGAAGAAGAAGAAAAGAATGAGAAGAAGAAGAATGAGAAGAAGAAATGAGAAGAAGAAAGAATGGGAAGAAAAAGAATGAAGAAAGAAAGAAGAAGAAAGAAGAATGAGAAGAAAGAATGAAGAAGAAGAATGAGAAGAAGAATAAGAAGAAGAATGAGAAGAAGAAGAATGAGAAGAAGAAGAATGAGAAGAAGAATGAGAAGAAGAAGAATGGTTAAGAAAAGAATGAAGAAGAAGAATGAGAAGAAGAAGAATGAAGAAGAAGAAGATGAGAAGAAGAAGAAGAAGAAGAAGAATGAGAAGAAGAAGAATGAGAAGAAGAAGAATGAGAAGAAGAAGAATGAGAAACGGAATGAGAAGAAGAAGAATGAAAGAAGAAGAAAACGAGAAGAAGAAATGAGAAGAAGAAGAATGAGAAGAAGAAGAAAAGAGAAGAAGAAATGAGAAGAAGAATGAGAAGAAGAAGAATGAGAAGAAGAAGAATGAAAAGAAGAATGAGAAGAAGAAGAATGAGAAGAAGAATGAGAAGAAGAAGAATGAGAAGAAGAAACGAGAAGAAGAAAATTGAGAAGAAGAATGAGAAGAAGAAGAATGAGAAGAAGAATGAGAAGAAGAAGAATGAGAAGAAGAATGAGAAAAAGAAGAATGAGAAGAAGAAGAATTAGAAGAAGAAGAATGAGAAAAAGAAGAATGAGAAGAAGAATGAAAAGAAGAAGAATGAGAAGAAGAAGAATGAGAAGAAGAAGAATGAGAAGAAGAAGAATGAAGAAGAAGAATGAGAAGAATTATAAGAAGAATGAAAACGGTAAGAAGAAGAATGAAGAAGAAGAAGAGAAGAACAAGAATGAGAAGAAGAAGAATGAGTAAAGAAGAATGAGAAGAAGAAGAATTGAAGAAGAAGAATGAGTAGCAGAAGAAGAAGAATTTAAGAAAAGGAAGAATGAGAAAAAAGAAGAAGAATGAGAAGAAGAAGAATGAGAACAAGAAGAATGAGAAGAAGAAGAATGAGAAGAAGAAGAATGAGAAGAAGAAGAATGAGAAGAAGAAGAATGAAAAGAAGAAGAATGAGAAGAAGAATGAGAAGAAGAAGAATGAGAAGAAAAAGAATGAAAGAAGAAGAATGAGAAGAAGAATGGAAAAGAAGAAGAATGAGAAGAAGAAGAATGACAAGAAGAAATAAGAAGAAGAAGAATGAGAAGAAGAAGAATGAAGAAGAAGAATGAGAAGAAGAAGAATAAGAAGAAGAATGAGAAGAAGAAGAATGAGAAGAAGAAGAATGAGAAGAAGAAGAAAAAGAAGAAGAAGAATGAGAAGAAGAAGAATGAGAAGATGAAGAATGAGAAGAAGAATGAGAAGATGAAGAATGAGAAGAATGAAGAAGAATGAAGAGGATGAAGAATGAGAAGAAGAAGAATGAGAAGAAGAAGAATGACAAGAAGAAGAATGTGAAGAAGAAGAATGACAAGAAGAAGAATGAGAAGATGAAGAAAAAGAAGAAGAAGAATGAGAAGAAGAAGAATGAGAAGATGAAGAATGAGAAGAAGAATGAGAAGATGAAGAATTAGAAGAAGAATGAGAAGATGAAGAATGAGAAGAAGAAGAATGAGAAGATGAAGAATGAGAAGATGAAGAATGAGAAGAAGAAATGAAAGATAAGAAAAAGAATGAAAAGAAGAATGAGAAGAAGAAGAATGAGAGTGAAGAAGAATAGAGAAGAAGAATGAGAAGAAGAATGAAAAGAAGAAGAATTTAAAAAAAGAACGAGAAGAAGAAGAAGAATGAAGAAGAAGAATGAGAAGAAGAACAATAAGAAGAATACGACGAAGAATGACAGAAGAAGAACGAAGTGGATGAAGAAACGACGAAGAAGAAGAATGAGACGAAAAAATGAGAAGAAGAAAATTATAGGAAGAAAAATATGAATGAAGTAGTTAAGAAGAATAATATGACGATGGCAATGGTAAGAAGAACGAGAAGAAAAGAAAATGAAAAGGAATAATGAGAAGAAGAATGAAAAGAAAAAAGATGAAGAAGAAAGACAAGAAGAAGAATTTGAAGAAGAAGAATGAGAAAAAAGAATGAATAGAAGAAGAATAGAAAAGAAGAATTAGAAAATGAATGAGAAGAAGAATGGTAGAAAAAGAATAACGAGGAAGAACAATAAGAAGAAGAAGAATGACGCAGAAGAACAACGGTGAAGAAGAAGAATGACGAAGACCAATGAGAAGAAGAAGAATGACGAGAAGAATAATGAGAAGAAGAAGAATGACGAAGAACAATGAGAAGAAGAAGCGCGAGAAGAAGAAGAAGAATAATAAGAAGAAGAATGAGAAGAAGAAGAATGAGAAGAAGAAGAATGAGAAGAAGAAGAATGAGAAGAAGAATGAGAAGAAGAAGAATGAGAAGAAGAAGAATGAGAAGAAGAATGAGAAGAAGAAGAATGAGAAGAAGAAGAATGAGAAGAAGAAGAATGAGAAGAAGAAGAATGAGAAGAAGAAGAATGAGAAGAAGAAGAATGAGAAGAAGAATGAGAAGAAGAAGAATGAGAAGAAGAATGAGAAGAAGAAGAATGAGAAGAAGAAGAATGAAGAAGAAGAATGAGAAGAAGAAGAATGAGAAGAAGAAGAATGAGAAGAAGAATGAAGAAGAAGAATGAGAAGAAGAATGAGAAGAAGAATGAGAAGAAGAAGAATGAGAAGAAGAATGAGAAGAAGAAGAATGAGAAGAAGAAGAATGAGAAGAAGAAGAATGAAGAAGAATGAGAAGAAGAATGAAGAAGAAGAATGAGAAGAAGAAGAATGAGAAGAAGAAGAATGAGAAGAAGAAGAATGAAGAAGAAGAATGAGAAGAAGAATGAGAAGAAGAATGAGAAGAAGAAGAATGAGAAGAAGAAGAATGAGAAGAAGAAGAATGAGAAGAAGAAGAATGAGAAGAAGAAGAATGAGAAGAAGAATGAGAAGAAGAAGAATGAGAAGAAGAAGAATGAGAAGAAGAAGAATGAGAAGAAGAATGAGAAGAAGAAGAATGAGAAGAAGAAGAATGAGAAGAAGAAGAATGAGAAGAAGAAGAATGAGAAGAAGAAGAATGAGAAGAAGAATGAGAAGAAGAATGAGAAGAAGAAGAATGAGAAGAAGAAGAATGAGAAGAAAGAATGAGAAGAAGAAGAATGAGAAGAAGAATGAGAAGAAGAAGAATGAGAAGAAGAATGAGAAGAAGAATGAGAAGAAGAATGAAGAAGAAGAATGAGAAGAAGAAGAATGAGAAGAAGAAGAATGAGAAGAAGAATGAGAAGAAGAAGAATGAGAAGAAGAAGAATGAAGAAGAAGAATGAGAAGAAGAAGAATGAGAAGAAGAAGAATGAGAAGAAGAAGAATGAGAATGAGAAGAAGAAGAATGAGAAGAAGAAGAATGAGAAGAAGAATGAGAAGAAGAAGAATGAGAAGAAGAAGAATGAGAAGAAGAAGAATGAAGAAGAAGAATGAGAAGAAGAAGAATGAGAAGAAGAAGAATGAGAAGAAGAAGAATGAAGAAGAATGAAGAAGAAGAATGAAGAAGAAGAATGAAGAAGAAGAATGAGAAGAAGAAGAATGAGAAGAAGAAGAATGAGAAGAAGAAGAATGAAGAAGAAGAATGAGAAGAAGAAATGAGAAGAAGAAGAATGAGAAGAAGAATGAAGAAGAAGAAGAATGAGAAGAAGAATGAAGAAGAAGAAGAATAAGAAGAAGAATGAGAAGAAGAAGAATGAGAAGAAGAAGAATGAGAAGAAGAAGAATGAGAAGAAGAAGAATGAGAAGAAGAAGAATGAGAAGAAGAATGAGAAGAAGAAGAATGAGAAGAAGAAGAAGAAGAAGAAGAAGAAGAAGAAGAAGAAGAAGAAGAAGAAGAAGAAGAAGAAGAAGAAGAAGAAGAAGAAGAATGAGAAGAAGAATGAGAAGAAGAATGAGAAGAAGAATGAGAAGAAGAATGAGAAGAAGAATGAGAAGAAGAATGAGAAGAAGAATGAGAAGAAGAAGAATGAGAAGAAGAATGAGAAGAAGAAGAATGAGAAGAAGAAGAATGAGAAGAAGAAGAATGAGAAGAAGAATGAGAAGAAGAAGAATGAGAAGAAGAAGAATGAGAAGAAGAAGAATGAGAAGAAGAATGAGAAGAAGAAGAATGAGAAGAAGAAGAATGAGAAGAAGAATGAGAAGAAGAAGAATGAGAAGAAGAAGAATGAGAAGAAGAATGAGAAGAAGAAGAATGAGAAGAAGAATGAGAAGAAGAAGAATGAGAAGAAGAAGAATGAGAAGAAGAAGAATGAGAAGAAGAAGAATGAGAAGAAGAAGAAGAAGAAGAATAAGAAGAAGAAGAATAAGAAGAAGAAGAAGAAGAAGAATGAGAAGAAGAATGAGAAGAAGAATGAGAAGAAGAATGAGAAGAAGAATGAGAAGAAGAATGAGAAGAAGAATGAGAAGAAGAATGAGAAGAAGAAGAATGAGAAGAAGAAGAATGAGAAGAAGAATGAGAAGAAGAAGAATGAGAAGAAGAAGAATGAGAAGAAGAAGAATGAGAAGAAGAAGAATGAGAAGAAGAAGAATGAGAAGAAGAATGAGAAGAAGAAGAATGAGAAGAAGAAGAAGAAGAAGAAGAAGAAGAAGAAGAAGAAGAAGAAGAAGAAGAAGAAGAAGAAGAAGAATGAGAAGAAGAATGAGAAGAAGAAGAATGAGAAGAAGAAGAATAAGAAGAAGAAGAATAAGAAGAAGAAGAAGAAGAAGAAGAATGAGAAGAAGAAGAATGAGAAGAAGAAGAATAAGAAGAAGAAGAAGAAGAAGAAGAAGAAGAATGAGAAGAAGAATGAGAAGAAGAATGAGAAGAAGAAGAATGAGAAGAAGAAGAATGAGAAGAAGAAGAATGAGAAGAAGAAGAATGAGAAGAAGAATGAGAAGAAGAAGAATGAGAAGAAGAAGAATGAGAAGAAGAAGAATGAGAAGAAGAAGAATGAGAAGAAGAAGAATGAGAAGAAGAAGAATGAGAAGAAGAATGAAGAAGAAGAATGAGAAGAAGAAGAATGAGAAGAAGAAGAATGAGAAGAAGAAGAATGAAGAAGAAGAATGAGAAGAAGAAGAATGAGAAGAAGAAGAATGAGAAGAAGAAGAATGAAGAAGAAGAATGAGAAGAAGAAGAATGAAGAAGAAGAAATGAAGAAGAAGAATGAGAAGAAGAAGAATGAGAAGAAGAATGAAGAAGAAGAATGAGAAGAAGAAGAATGAGAAGAAGAATGAGAAGAAGAAGAAATGAGAAGAAGAAGAATGAGAAGAAGAATGGAAGAAGATGAGAAGAAGAATGAGAAGAAGAATGAGAAGATGAAGAAGAAGAATGAGAAGAAGAAGAATGAGAAGAAGAAGAATGAGAAGAAGAATGAGAAGAAGAAGAATGAGAAGAAGAATGAGAAGAAGAATGAGAAGAAGAAGAATGAGAAGAAGAAGAATGAGAAGAAGAAGAATGAGAAGAAGAATGAGAAGAAGAAGAATGAGAAGAAGAAGAATGAGAAGAAGAAGAATGAGAAGAAGAATGAGAAGAAGAAGAATGAGAAGAAGAATGAGAAGAAGAAGAATGAGAAGAAGAAGAATGAGAAGAAGAATGAGAAGAAGAAGAATGAGAAGAAGAAGAATGAGAAGAAGAAGAATGAGAAGAAGAATGAGAAGAAGAAGAATGAGAAGAAGAATGAGAAGAAGAATGAGAAGAAGAAGAATGAGAAGAAGAAGAATGAGAAGAAGAAGAATGAGAAGAAGAATGAAGAAGAAGAAGAAGAAGAATGAGAAGAAGAAGAATGAGAAGAAGAAGAATGAGAAGAAGAATGAGAAGAAGAATGAATGAGAAGAAGAAGAATGAGAAGAAGAATGATAGTAAGAAGAATGAGAAGAAGAAGAATGAGAAAGAAGAATGAGAAGAAGAATGAGAAGAAGAAGAATGAGAAGAAGAATGAGAAGAAGAATGAAGAAGAATGAGAAGAAGAAGAAGAAGAATGAGAAGAAGAAGAATGAGAAGAAGAATGAGAAGAAGAAGAATGAGAAGAAGAAGAATGAGAAGAAGAAGAATGAGAAGAAGAAGAATGAGAAGAAGAAGAATGAGAAGAAGAATGAGAAGAAGAAGAATGAGAAGAAGAATGAAGAAGAAGAATGAGAAGAAGAAGAATGAGAAGAAGAATGAGAAGAAGAAGAATGAGAAGAAGAATGAGAAGAAGAAGAATGAGAAGAAGAAGAATGAGAAGAAGAAGAATGAGAAGAAGAAGAATGAGAAGAAGAAGAATGAGAAGAAGAATGAGAAGAAGAAGAATGAGAAGAAGAAGAATGAGAAGAAGAAAATTAAGAAGAAGAATGAGAAGAAGAAGAATGAGAAGAAGAATGAGAAGAAGAAGAATGAGAAGAAGAATGAGAAGAAGAAGAATGAAGAAGAAGAATGAGAAGAAGAAGAATGAGAAGAAGAATGAGAAGAAGAAGAATGAGAAGAAGAAGAATGAGAAGAAGAAGAATGAGAAGAAGAATGAGAAGAAGAAGAATGAGAAGAAGAAGAATGAGAAGAAGAAGAATGAGAAGAAGAAGAATGAGAAGAAGAAGAATGAGAAGAAGAAGAATGAGAAGAAGAAGAATGAGAAGAAGAATGAGAAGAAGAATGAGAAGAAGAAGAATGAGAAGAAGAAGAATGAGAAGAAGAATGAGAAGAAGAAGAATGAGAAGAAGAAGAATGAGAAGAAGAAGAATGAGAAGAAGAAGAATGAGAAGAAGAAGAATGAGAAGAAGAAGAATGAGAAGAAGAAGAATGAGAAGAAGAAGAATGAGAAGAAGAAGAATGAGAAGAAGAAGAATGAGAAGAAGAATGTGAAGAAGAAGAATGAGAAGAAGAAGAATGAGAAGAAGAAATGAGAAGAAGAAGAATGAGAAGAAGAAGAATGAAGAAGAAGAATGAGAAGAAGAATGAAGAAGAAGAATCAGAAGAAGAATGAGAAGAAGAATGAAAGGAAGAAGAATGAGAAGAAGAAGAATGAGAAGAAGAATGAGAAGAAGAATGAGAAGAAGAAGAATGAGAAGAAGAATGAGAAGAAGAAGAATGAGAAGAAGAAGAATGAGAAGAAGAAGAATGAGAAGAAGAATGAAGAAGAAGAATGAGAAGAAAAAGAATGAGAAGAAGAATGAGAAGAAGAAGAATGAGAAGAAGAAGAAATGAGAAAGAAGAATGAGAAGAAGAAGAATTAGATTAAGAAGAATGAGAAAAGGAAGAATGAGAGGAAGAAGAATGAGAAGAAGAATGAGAAGAATGAAGAATGTGATAAAGAAGAATGAGAAGAAGAATGAGAAGAAGAATGAGAAGAAGAAGAATGAGAAGAAGAAGAATGAGAAGAAGAAGAATGAGAAGAAGAAGAATGAGAAGAAGAATGAGAAGATAGAAGAATGAGAAGAAGAAGAATGAGAAGAAGAAGAATGAGAAGAAGAAGAATGAGAAGAAGAATGAGAAGAAGAAGAATGAGAAGAAGAATGAGAAGAAGAAGAATGAGAAGAAGAATGAGAAGAAGAAGAATGAGAAGAAGAAGAATGAGAAGAAGAAGAATGAGAAGAAGAAGAAGAAGAATGAGAAGAAGAATGAGAAGAAGAAGAATGAGAAGAAGAATGAGAAGAAGAAGAATGAGAAGAAGAATGAGAAGAAGAATGAGAAGAAGAATGAGAAGAAGAATGAAGAAGAAGAATGAGAAGAAGAAGAATGAGAAGAAGAATGAGAAGAAGAAGAATGAGAAGAAGAATGAGAAGAAGAATGAGAAGAAGAAGAATGAGAAGAAGAATGAGAAGAAGAAGAATGAGAAGAAGAAGAATGAGAAGAAGAAGAATGAGAAGAAGAATGAGAAGAAGAAGAATGAGAAGAAGAAGAATGAGAAGAAGAATGAGAAGAAGAAGAATGAGAAGAAGAATGAAGAAGAAGAATGAGAAGAAGAAGAATGAGAAGAAGAAGAATGAGAAGAAGAATGAGAAGAAGAAGAATGAGAAGAAGAAGAATGAAGAAGAAGAATGAGAAGAAGAAGAATTAGAAGAAGAAGAATGAGAAGAAGAAGAATGAGAAGAAGAATGAGAAGAAGAAGAATGAGAAGAAGAAGAATGAGAAGAAGAAGAATGAGAAGAAGAATGAGAAGAAGAAGAATGAGAAGAAGAAGAATGAGAAGAAGAAGAATGAGAAGAAGAAGAATGAGAAGAAGAATGAGAAGAAGAATGAGAAGAAGAAGAATGAGAAGAAGAATGAAGAAGAAGAATGAGAAGAAGAAGAATGAGAAGAAGAAGAATGAGAAGAAGAAGAATGAGAAGAAGAAGAATGAGAAGAAGAAGAATGAAGAAGAAGAATGAGAAGAAGAATGAGAAGAAGAAGAATGAGAAGAAGAAGAATGAAGAAGAAGAATGAGAAGAAGAATGAGAAGAAGAAGAATGAGAAGAAGAATGAGAAGAAGAAGAATGAGAAGAAGAAGAATGAGAAGAAGAATGAGAAGAAAGAATGAGAAGAAGAAGAATGAAGAAGAAGAATGAGAAGAAGAAGAATGAGAAGAAGAAGAATGAGAAGAAGAAGAATGAGAAGAAGAATGAGAAGAAGAAGAATGAAGAAGAAGAATGAGAAGAAAGAAAATGAGAAGAAGAAGAATGAGAAGAAGAAGAATGAGAAGAAGAAGAATGAGAAGAAGAAGAATGAGAAGAAGAAGAATGAGAAGAAGAATGAGAAGAAGAAGAATGAGAAGAAGAATGAAGAAGAAGAATGAGAAGAAGAAGAATGAAGAAGAAGAATGAGAAGAAGAAGAATGAGAAGAAGAAGAATGAGAAGAAGAAGAATGAGAAGAAGAAGAATGAGAAGATGAAGAATGAGAAGAAGAAGAATGAGAAGAAGAAGAATGAGAAGAAGAAGAATGAGAAGAAGAAGAATGAAGAAGAAGAATGAGAAGAAGAAGAATGAGAAGAAGAATGAGAAGAAGAAGAATGAGAAGAAGAAGAATGAGAAGAAGAATGAGAAGAAAGAATGAGAAGAAGAATGAGAAGATGAAGAATGAGAAGAAGAAGAATGAAAGGAAGAAGAATGAGAAGAAGAAGAATGAGAAGAAGAAGAATGAAGAAGAAGAATGAGAAGAAGAAGAATGAGAAGAAGAAGAATGAGAAGAAGAAGAATGAGAAGAAGAAAGAATGAGAAGAAGAAGAATGAGAAGAAGAAGAATGAGAAGAAGAAGAATGAAGAAGAAGAATGAGAAGAAGAAGAATGAGAAGAAGAAGAATGAGAAGAAGAATGGAAGAAGAAGAATGAGAAGAAGAAGAATGAGAAGAAGAATGAAGAAGAAGAATGAGAAGAAGAAGAATGAGAACAAGAATGAGAAGAAGAATGAGAAGAAGAATGAGAAGAAGAATGAAGAAGAAGAATGAGAAGATGAAGAATGAGAAGAAGAAGAATGAGAAGAAGAAGAATGAGAAGAAGAAGAATGAGAAGAAGAATGAGAAGAAGAAGAATGAAGAAGAAGAATGAGAAGAAGAAGAATGAGAAGAAGAAGAATGAGAAGAAGAATGTGAAGAAGAAGAATGAGAAGAAGAAGAATGAGAAGAAGAAGAATGAGAAGAAGAATGAGAGAAGAAGAATGAGAAGAAGAAGAATGAGAAGAAGAAGAATGAGAAGAAGAAGAATGAGAAGAAGAAGAATGAGAAGAAGAAGAATGAGAAGAAGAAGAATGAGAAGAAGAATGAGAAGAAGAAGAATGGGAAAAAAACTGAGAAGAAGAAGAATGAGAAGAAGAATGAGAAGAAGAAGAATGAGAAGAAGAATGAGAAGTAGAATGAGAAGAATGAAGAATGAAGAAGAAATGAATGATGAAGAAGTAAGAATGAGAATGAAGAATGAGAAGAAGAATGAGAAGAAGAAGAATGAGAAGAAGAAGAATGATGAAGATGAAGAAATGAGAAGAAGAATGAAGAAGAAGAAATGAGAAGAATGAAGAATGAGATGGAAGAACGAATAAGAAGAATGAAGAAGAAGAAGAAATAAGAAGAAATGAAGTTATAATATAGAAGATCATGAAGATATGAATGAAGAAGAAGAATGAGAAGATAGAATGAGAAGAAAGAATGAGAAGAAGAAGAATGAGAAGAAGAAAAATTGAGAAATGAAGAATGAGAAGAAGATGAATGAGAAGAAAGAATGAGAAGAAGAATGAGAAGATGAAGAATGAGAAGAAGAAGAATGAGAAGAAGAATGAGAAGAAGAAGAATGAAGAAGAAGAATGAGAAGAAGAAGAATGAGAAGAAGAAGAATGAGAAGAAGAAGAATGAGAAGAAGAAGAATGAGAAGAAGAAGAATGAGAAGAAGAATGAGAAGAAGAAGAATGAGAAGAAGAATGAGAAGACGAAGAATGAGAAGAAAAAGAATGAGATGAAGAATATGAAGAAGAAAAATGAGAAAAAGAATGGGAAGAAGAAGAATGAGAAGAAGAATGAGAAGAAGAAGAATGAGAAGAAGAAGAATGAGAAGAAGAAGAATGAGAAGAAGAAGAATGAGAAGAAGAAGAATGAGAAGAAGAATGAGAAAGAAGAATGAGAAGAAGAAGAATGAGAAGAAGAAGAATGAGAAGAAGAATGAGAAGAAGAAGAAGAATGAAGAAGAAGAATGAGAAGAAGAATGAGAAGAAGAAGAATGAGAAGAAGAAGAATGAGAAGAAGAAGAATGAGAAGAAGAATGAGAAGAAGAATGAGAAGAAGAAGAATGAGAAGAAGAAGAATGAGAAGAAGAAGAATGAGAAGAAGAATGAGAAGAAGAAGAATGAGAAGAAGAAGAATGAGAAGAAGAAGAATGAGAAGAAGAAGAATGAGAAGAAGAATGAGAAGAAGAAGAATGAGAAGAAGAAGAATGAGAAGAAGAAATGAGAAGAAGAATGAGAAGAAGAAGAATGAGAAGATGAAGAATGAGAAGAAGAAGAATGAGAAGAAGAAGAATGAAGAAGAAGAATGAGAAGAAGAAGAATGAGAAGAAGAAGAATGAGAAGAAGAAGAATGAGAAGAAGAATGAGAAGAAGAAGAATGAGAAGAAGAATGAGAAGAAGAAGAATGAGAAGAAGAAGAATGAGAAGAAGAAGAATGAGAAGAAGAATGAGAAGAAGAAGAATGAGAAGAAGAAGAATAAGAAGAAGAAGAATGAGAAGAAGAAGAATGAGAAGAAGAAGAATGAGAAGAAGAAGAATGAGAAGAAGAATGAGAAGAAGAAGAATGAGAAGAAGAATGAGAAGAAGAAGAATGAGAAGAAGAAGAATGAGAAGAAGAAGAATGAGAAGAAGAATGAGAAGAAGAATGAAGAAGAAGAAGAATGAGAAGAAGAAGAATGAGAAGAAGAATGAGAAGAAGAATGAGAAGAAGAATGAGAAGAAGAAGAATGAGAAGAAGAAGAATGAGAAGAAGAATGAGAAGAAGAAGAATGAGAAGAAGAAGAATGAGAAGAAGAAGAATGAGAAGAAGAATGAGAAGAAGAAGAATGAGAAGAAGAATGAGAAGAAGAATGAGAAGAAGAAGAATGAGAAGAAGAAGAATGAGAAGAAGAATGAGAAGAAGAAGAATGAGAAGAAGAAGAATGAGAAGAAGAATGAGAAGAAGAATGAGAAGAAGAAGAATGAGAAGAAGAAATGAGAAGAAGAATGAGAAGAAGAAGAATGAGAAGATGAAGAATGAGAAGAAGAATGAGAAGAAGAAGAATGAAGAAGAAGAATGAGAAGAAGAAGAATGAAGAAGAAGAATGAGAAGAAGAATGAGAAGAAGAAGAATGAGAAGAAGAAGAATGAGAAGAAGAATGAGAAGAAGAAGAATGAGAAGAAGAATGTGAAGAAGAAGAATGAGAAGAAGAAGAATGAGAAGAAGAAGAATGAGAAGAAGAATGAGAAGAAGAAATTTGAGAAGAAGAATGAAGAAGAAGAATGAGAAGAAGAAGAATTAGAAGAAGAAGAATGAGAAGAAGAAGAATGAGAAGAAGAATGAGAAGAAGAAGAATGAGAAGAAGAAGAATGAGAAGAAGAATGAGAAGAAGAATGAGAAGAAGAAGAATGAAGAATGAAGAATGAGAAGATGAAGAATGAGAAGAAGAAGAATGAGAAGAAGAATGAGAAGAAGAAGAATGAGATGAAGAAGAATGAGAAGAAGAATGAGAAGAAGAATGAGAAGAAGAAGAATGAGAAGAAGAAGAATGAGAAGAAGAAGAATGAGAAGAAGAATGAGAAGAAGAATGAGAAGAAGAAGAATGAGAAGAAGAATGAGAAGAAGAATGAGAAGAAGAAGAATGAGAAGAAGAATGAGAAGAAGAAGAATGAGAAGAAGAAGAATGAGAAGAAGAAGAATGAGAAGAAGAATGAGAAGAAGAATGAGAAGAAGAATGAGAAGAAGAAGAATGAGAAGAAGAATGAGAAGAAGAAGAATGAGAAGAAAAAGAATGAGATGAAGAATAAGAAGAAGAAGAATGAGAAGAAGAATGAGAAGAAGAAGAATGAGAAGAAGAATGAGAAGAAGAAGAATGAGAAGAAGAAGAATGAGAAGAAGAAGAAGAATGAGAAGAAGAAGAATGAGAAGAAGAAGAATGAGAAGAAGAATGAGAAAGAAGAATGAGAAGAAGAAGAATGAAGAAGAAGAATGAGAAGAAGAATGAGAAGAAGAAGAATGAGAAGAAGAATGAGAAGAAGAAGAATGAGAAGAAGAATGAGAAGAAGAATGAGAAGAAGAAGAATGAGAAGAAGAAGAATGAGAAGAAGAAGAAGAAGAATGAGAAGAAGAAGAATGAGAAGAAGAAGAATGAGAAGAAGAAGAATGAGAAGAAGAAGAATGAGAAGAAGAAGAATGAGAAGAAGAAGAATGAGAAGAAGAAGAATGAGAAGAAGAATGATGAAGAAGAAGAATGAGAAGAAGAATGAGAAGAAGAAGAATGAGAAGAAGAAGAATGAGAAGAAGAAGAATGAGAAGAAGAAGAATGAGAAGAAGAAGAATGAGAAGAAGAAGAATGAGAAGAAGAATGAGAAGAAGAATGAGAAGAAGAAGAATGAGAAGAAGAAGAATGAGAAGAAGAATGAGAAGAAGAAGAATGAGAAGAAGAATGAGAAGAAGAAGAATGAGAAGAAGAATGAGAAGAAGAATGAGAAGAAGAATGAGAAGAAGAAGAATGAGAAGAAGAAGAATGAGAAGAAGAAGAATGAGAAGAAGAAGAATGAGAAGAAGAAGAATGAAGAAGAAGAATGAAGAAGAAGAATGAGAAGAAGAAGAATGAAGAAGAAGAATGAGAAGAAGAAGAATGAGAAGAAGAAGAATGAGAAGAAGAAGAATGAGAAGAAGAAGAATGAGAAGAAGAAGAATGAGAAGAAGAATGAGAAGAAGAATGAGAAGAAGAAGAAGAATGAGAAGAAGAATGAGAAGAAGAAGAATGAGAAGAAGAATGAGAAGAAGAAGAATGAGAAGAAGAAGAATGAAGAAGAAGAATGAGAAGAAGAATGAGAAGAAGAATGAGAAGAAGAATGAGAAGAAGAAGAATGAGAAGAAGAATGAGAAGAAGAAGAATGAAGAAGAATGAAGAAGAAGAATGAGAAGAAGAATGAGAAGAAGAAGAATGAGAAGAAGAATGAGAAGAAGAAGAATGAGAAGAAGAATGAGAAGAAGAAGAATGAGAAGAAGAAGAATGAGAAGAAGAATGAAGAAGAAGAATGAGAAGAAGAAGAATGAGAAGAAGAAATGAGAAGAAGAATGAAGAAGAAGAATGAGAAGAAGAATGATGAAGAAGAAGAATGAGAAGAAGAAGAATGAGAAGAAGAAGAATGAAGAAGAAGAATGAGAAGAAGAAGAATGAGAAGAAGAATGAGAAGAAGAAGAATGAGAAGAAGAAGAATGAGAAGAAGAAGAATGAAGAAGAAGAATGAGAAGAAGAAGAATGAGAAGAAGAAGAATGAGAAGAAGAATGAGAAGATGAAGAAGAAGAAGAAGAAGAATGAGAAGAAGAAGAATGAGAAGAAGAAGAATGAGAAGAAGAATGAGAAGAAGAATGAATGAGAAGAAGAAGAATGAGAAGAAGAATGAGAAAGAATGAGAAGAAGAAGAATGAGAAGAAGAAGAATGAGAAGAAGAAGAATGAGAAGAAGAATGAGAAGAAGAAGAATGAGAAGAAGAATGAGAAGAAGAAGAATGAGAAGAAGAATGAGAAGAAGAATGAGAAGAAGAAGAATGAGAAGAAGAATGAGAAGAAGAAGAATGAGAAGAAGAATGAGAAGAAGAAGAATGAGAAGAAGAATGAGAAGAAGAAGAATGAGAAGAAGAAGAATGAGAAGAAGAATGAAGAAGAATGAGAAGAAGAAGAATGAAGAAGAATGAGAAGAAGAATGAAGAAGAAGAATGAGAAGAAGAAGAATGAGAAGAAGAATGAGAAGAAGAAGAATGAGAAGAAGAAATGAGAAGAAGAATGAGAAGAAGAATGAGAAGAAGAAGAATGAAGAAGAAGAATGAAGAAGAAGAAGAATGAGAAGAAGAATGAGAAGAAGAATGAGAGAAGAAGAATGAGAAGAAGAAGAATGAGAAGAAGAATGAGAAGAAGAAGAATGAGAAGAAGAAGAATGAGAAGAAGAATGATGAAGAAGAAGAATGAGAAGAAGAAGAATGAGAAGAAGAATGAGAAGAAGAAGAATGAGAAGAAGAATGAGAAGAAGAAGAATGAAGAAGAATGAGAAGAAGAATGAGAAGAAGAAGAATGAGAAGAAGAATGAGAAGAAGAATGAGAAGAAGAATTTGAGAAGAAGAATGAGAAGAAGAATAATGAGAAGAAGAAGAATGAGAAGAAGAAGAATGAGAAGAAGAAGAATGAGAAGAAGAAGAATGAGAAGAAGAAGAATGAAGAAGAAGAATGAGAAGAAGAATGAGAAGAAGAAGAATGAGAAGAAGAAGAATGAGGAAGAAGAATGAGAAGAAGAAGAATGAGAAGAAGAAGAATGAGAAGAAGAATGAGAAGAAGAAGAATGAGAAGAAGAATGAAGAAGAAGAATGAAGAAGAATGAAGAAGAAGAATGAGAAGAAGAAGAATGAGAAGAAGAAGAATGAGAAGAAGAATGAGAAGAAGAAGAATGAGAAGAAGAAGAATGAAGAAGAAGAATGAGAAGAAGAAGAATGAGAAGAAGAATGAGAAGAAGAAGAATGAGAAGAAGAATGAGAAGAAGAAGAATGAGAAGAAGAATGAGAAGAAGAAGAATGAGAAGAAGAAGAATGAGAAGAAGAAGAATGAGAAGAAGAAGAATGAGAAGAAGAAGAATGAGAAGAAGAATGAGAAGAAGAAGAATGAGAAGAAGAATGAGAAGAAGAAGAATGAGAAGAAGAATGAGAAGAAGAAGAATGAGAAGAAGAAGAATGAGAAGAAGAAGAATGAGAAGAAGAAGAATGAGAAGAAGAAGAATGAAGAAGAAGAATGAGAAGAAGAATGAGAAGAAGAAGAATGAGAAGAAGAATGAGAAGAAGAAGAATGAGAAGAAGAAGAATGAGAAGAAGAATGAGAAGAAGAATGAGAAGAAGAATGAGAAGAAGAATGAGAAGAAGAATGAGAAGAAGAAGAATGAGAAGAAGAAGAATGAGAAGAAGAATGAGAAGAAGAATGAGAAGAAGAAGAATGAGAAGAAGAAGAATGAGAAGAAGAATGAGAAGAAGAAGAATGAGAAGAAGAATGAGAAGAAGAAGAATGAGAAGAAGAATGAGAAGAAGAAGAATGAGAAGAAGAAGAATGAGAAGAAGAATGAGAAGAAGAAGAATGAGAAGAAGAAGAATGAGAAAGAAGAATGAGAAGAAGAAGAATGAGAAGAAGAAGAATGAAGAAGAAGAATGAGAAGAAGAAGAAGAATGAGAAGAAGAATGAGAAGAAGAATGAGAAGAAGAAGAATGAGAAGAAGAAGAATGAGAAGAAGAATGAGAAGAAGAAGAATGAGAAGAAGAATGAGAAGAAGAATGAAGAAGAAGAATGAGAAGAAGAAGAATGAGAAGAAGAATGAGAAGAAGAAGAATGAGAAGAAGAAGAATGAGAAGAAGAATGAGAAGAAGAAGAATGAGAAGAAGAAGAATGAGAAGAAGAATGATGAAGAAGAAGAATGAGAAGAAGAAGAATGAGAAGAAGAATGAGAAGAAGAAGAATGAGAAGAAGAATGAGAAGAAGAAGAATGAGAAGAAGAATGAGAAGAAGAAGAATGAGAAGAAGAATGAGAAGAAGAATATGAGAAGAAGAATGTGAAGAAGAAGAATGAGAAGAAGAAGAATGAGAAGATGAAGAATGAGAAGAAGAAGAATGAGAAGAAGAATGTGAAGAAGAAGAATGAGAAGAAGAAGAATGAGAAGAAGAAGAATGAGAAGAAGAAGAATGAGAAGAAGAAGAATGAGAAGAAGAAGAATGAGAAGAAGAAGAATGAGAAGAAGAATGAGAAGAAGAAGAATGAGAAGAAGAAGAATGAGAAGAAGAATGAGAAGAAGAAGAATGAGAAGAAGAATGAGAAGAAGAAGAATGAGAAGAAGAAGAATGAGAAGAAGAAGAATGAGAAGAAGAAGAATGAGAAGAAGAAGAATGAGAAGAAGAATGAGAAGAAGAAGAATGAGAAGAAGAATGAGAAGAAGAAGAATGAGAAGAAGAATGAAGAAGAATGAGAAGAAGAAGAATGAGAAGAAGAAGAATGAGAAGAAGAATGAGAAGAAGAATGAGAAGAAGAATGAGAAGAAGAAGAATGAGAAGAAGAATGAGAAGAAGAAGAATGAGAAGAAGAAGAATGAGAAGAAGAAGAATGAGAAGAAGAATGAGAAGAAGAAGAATGAGAAGAAGAATGAGAAGAAGAAGAATGAGAAGAAGAAGAATGAGAAGAAGAAGAATGAGAAGAAGAAGAATGAGAAGAAGAATGAGAAGAAGAAGAATGAGAAGAAGAATGAGAAGAAGAAGAATGAGAAGAAGAATGAGAAGAAGAAGAATGAGAAGAAGAAGAATGAGAAGAAGAATGAGAAGAAGAAGAATGAGAAGAAGAATGAGAAGAAGAAGAATGAGAAGAAGAATGAGAAGAAGAAGAATGAGAAGAAGAAGAATGAGAAGAAGAAGAATGAGAAGAAGAAGAATGAAGAAGAAGAATGAGAAGAAGAATGAGAAGAAGAAGAATGAGAAGAAGAAGAATGAGAAGAAGAATGAAGAAGAAGAATGAGAAGAAGAAGAATGAGAAGAAGAAGAATGAGAAGAAGAAGAATGAGAAGAAGAATGAGAAGAAGAAGAAATGAGAAGAAGAAGAATGAGAAGAAGAAGAATGAGAAGAAGAAGAATGAGAAGAAGAAGAATGAGAAGAAGAAGAATGAGAAGAAGAAGAATGAGAAGAAGAAGAATGAGAAGAAGAAGAATGAGAAGAAGAAGAATGAGAAGAAGAAGAATGAGAAGAAGAAGAATGAGAAGAAGAAGAATGAGAAGAAGAAATGAGAAGAAGAAGAATGAGAAGAAGAAGAATGAGAAGAAGAAGAATGAAGAAGAAGAATGAGAAGAAGAATGAGAAGAAGAATGAGAAGAAGAAGAATGAGAAGAAGAAGAATGAGAAGAAGAAGAATGAGAAGAAGAATGAGAAGAAGAAGAATGAGAAGAAGAATGAGAAGAAGAAGAATGAGAAGAAGAAGAATGAAGAAGAAGAATGAGAAGAAGAATGAAGAAGAAGAATGAGAAGAAGAATGAGAAGAAGAAGAATGAGAAGAAGAATGAGAAGAAGAAGAATGAGAAGAAGAAGAATGAGAAGAAGAATGAAGAAGAAGAATGAGAAGAAGAAGAATGAGAAGAAGAATGAAGAAGAAGAATGAGAAGAAGAAGAATGAGAAGAAGAATGAGAAGAAGAAGAATGAGAAGAAGAAGAATGAGAAGAAGAAGAATGAAGAAGAAGAATGAGAAGAAGAAGAATGAGAAGAAGAAGAATGAAGAAGAAGAATGAGAAGAAGAAGAATGAGAAGAAGAAGAATGAAGAAGAAGAAGAATGAGAAGAAGAAGAATGAGAAGAAGAATGAAGAAGAATGAAGAAGAAGAATGAGAAGAAGAATGAGAAGAAGAAGAATGAGAAGAAGAATGAAGAATGAAGAAGAAGAAGAATGAGAAGAAGAAGAATGAAGAAGAATGAAGAATGAGAAGAAGAAGAATGAGAAGAAGAAGAATGAAGAAGAATGAAGAAGAATGTTAAAGAATGAAGAAGAAGAATGAGAAGAAGAAGAATGAGAAGAAGAAGAATGAGAAGAAGAATAGATAGAAGAAGAATGAGAAGAAGAATGAGAAGAAAGAATGAGAAGAAGAAGAATGAGAAGAAGAAGAATGTAGAAGAATTAATAGAAGAAGAAGAATGAGAAGAAGAATGAGAAGAAGAATGAGAAGAAGAAGAATGAGAAGAAGAATGAGAAGAAGAAGAATGAGAAGAAGAAGAATGAGAAGAAGAAGAATGAGAAGAAGAAGAATGAGAAGAAGAAGAATGAGAAGAAGAATGAGAAGAAGAAGAATGAGAAGAAGAAGAATGAGAAGAAGAATGAGAAGAAGAAGAATGAGAAGAAGAAGAATGAGAAGAAGAATGAGAAGAAGAAGAATGAGAAAGAAGAATGAGAAGAAGAAGAATGAGAAGAAGAATGAGAAGAAGAAGAATGAGAAGAAGAAGAATGAGAAGAAGAAGAAGAATGAGAAGAAGAAGAATGAGAAGAAGAAGAATGAGAAGAAGAATGAGAAGAAGAATGAGAAGAAGAAGAATGAGAAGAAGAAGAATGAGAAGAAGAAGAAGAATGAGAAGAAGAAGAATGAGAAGAAGAAGAATGAAGAAGAAGAATGAGAAGAAGAAGAATGAGAAGAAGAAGAATGAGAAGAAGAATGAGAAGAAGAATGAGAAGAAGAAGAATGAGAAGAAGAAGAATGAGAAGAAGAAGAATGAGAAGAAGAAGAATGAGAAGAAGAAGAATGAGAAGAAGAATGAGAAGAAGAAGAATGAGAAGAAGAAGAATGAGAAGAAGAATGAGAAGAAGAAGAATGAGAAGAAGAAATGAGAAGAAGAAGAATGAGAAGAAGAAGAAATGAGAAGAAGAAATTTGAGAAGAAGAATGAAGAAGAAGAATGAGAAGATGAAGAAATGAGAAGAAGAAGAATGAGAAGAAGAAGAATGAGAAGAAGAAGAATGAGAAGAAGAAGAATGAAGAAGAAGAATGAGAAGAAGAAGAATGAGAAGAAGAATGAGAAGAAGAAGAATGAGAAGAAGAATGAGAAGAAGAAGAATGAGAAGAAGAAGAATGAGAAGAAGAATGAAGAAGAATGAGAAGAAGAAGAAATGAAGAAGAAGAATGAAGAAGAAGAATGAGAAGAAGAAGAATGAGAAGAAGAAGAATGAGAAGAAGAAGAATGAGAAGAAGAAGAATGAAGAAGAAGAATGAGAAGAAGAAGAAGAAGAAGAAGAATGAGAAGAAGAAGAATGAGAAGAAGAAGAATGAGAAGAAGAATGAGAAGAAGAATGAGAAGAAGAATGAGAAGAAGAAGAATGAGAAGAAGAATGAGAAGAAGAATGAAGAAGAAGAATGAGAAGAAGAAGAATGAGAAGAAGAAGAATGAGAAGAAGAATGAGAAGAAGAAGAATGAGAAGAAGAAGAATGAAGAAGAAGAAGAATGAGAAGAAGAAGAATGAGAAGAAGAATGAGAAGAAGAATGAGAAGAAGAATGAGAAGAAGAAGAATGAGAAGAAGAAGAATGAGAAGAAGAATGTGAAGAAGAAGAATGAGAAGAAGAAGAATGAGAAGAAGAATGAGAAGAAGAAGAATGAGAAGAAGAAGAATGAGAGAAGAAATATGAGAAGAAGAATGAGAAGAAGAAGAATGAGAAGAAGAAGAATGAAGAAGAAGAATGAGAAGAAGAAGAATGAAGAAGAAGAATGAGAAGAAGAAGAATGAGAAGAAGAAGAATGAGAAGAAGAATGAAGAAGAAGAATGAGAAGAAGAAGAATGAGAAGAAGAAATGAGAAGAAGAAGAATGAGAAGAAGAATGAGAAGAAGAAGAATGAGAAGAAGAAGAATGAGAAGAAGAAGAATGAGAAGAAGAATGAGAAGAAGAAGAAATTTGAGAAGAAGAATGATGAAGAAGAAGAATGAGAAGAAGAAGAATGAGAAGAAATGAAGAAATGAAGAAGAAGAAATGAAGAAGAAGAATGAGAAGAAGAAGAATGAGAAGAAGAAGAATGAGAAGAAGAATGAGAAGAAGAAATGAGAAGAAGAAGAAACGAGAAGAATGAAGAATGAGAAGATGAAGAATGAGAAGAAGAAGAATGAAGAAGAAGAATGAGAAGAAGAATGAAGAAGAATGAAGAAGAATGAGAAGAAGAAGAATGAGAAGAAGAATGAGAAGAAGAAGAATGAGAAGAAGAAGAATAGAAGAATGAAGAAGAAGAATGAAGAAGAAGAATGAGAAGAAGAAGAATGAGAAGAAGAAGAATGAGAAGAAGAATGAGAAGAAGAATGAGAAGAAGAAGAATGAGAAGAAGAAGAATGAGACGAAGAAGAATGAGAAGAAGAAGAATGAGAAGAAGAATGAGAAGAAGAAGAATGAGAAGAAGAATGAGAAGAAGAAGAATGAGAAGAAGAATGAGAAGAAGAAGAATGAGAAGAAGAAGAATGAGATGAAGAATAATGAGAAGAAGAATGAAGAAGAAGAATGAGAAGAAGAATGAGAAGAAGAAGAATGAGAAGAAGAATGAAGAAGAAGAATGAGAAGAAGAAGAATGAGAAGAAGAGAAATGAGAAGAAGAATGAGAAGAAGAATGAGAAGAAGAAGAATGAGAAGAAGAAGAATGAGAAGAAGAAGAATGAGAAGAAGAATGTGAAGAAGAGAAATGAGAAGAAGAATGAGAAGAAGAAGAATGAGAAGAAGAAGAATGAGAAGAAGAATGAGAAGAAGAAGAATGAGAAGAAGAAGAATGAGAAGAAGAAGAATGAGAAGAAGAAGAATGAGAAGAAGAATGAGAAGAAGAATGAAGAAGAAGAATGAGAAGAAGAAATGGTAGAAGAAGAATGAGAAGAAGAAGAATGAGAAGAAGAAGAATGAGAAGAAGAAGAATGAAGAAGAAGAATGAAGAAGAAGAATGAGAAGAAGAAGAATGAGAAGAAGAAGAATGAGAAGAAGAATGAGAAGAAGAAGAATGAGAAGAAGAAGAATGAGAAGAAGAATGTGAAGAAGAAGAATGAGAAGAAGAAGAATGAGAAGAAGAAGAATGAGAAGAAGAATGAGAAGAAGAAGAATGAGAAGAAGAATGAGAAGAAGAAGAATGAAGAAGAAGAATGAGAAGAAGAAGAATGAGAAGAAGAAGAATGAGAAGAAGAATGAGAAGAAGAAGAATGAGAAGAAGAAGAATGAGAAGAAGAAGAATGAGAAGAAGAAGAATGAGAAGAAGAAATGAAGAAGAAGAATGATAAGAAGAAGAATTAGAAGAAGAAGAATGAGAAGAAGAAGAATGAGAAGAAGAAGAATGAGAAGAAGAAGAATGAGAAGAAGAAGAATGAGAAGAAGAAGAATGAGAAGAATGAAGAAGATAAAGAAGAATGAGAAGAAGAAGAATGAGAAGAAGAATGAGAAGAAGAAGAATGAGAAGAATGAAGAATGAAGAATGTTAAGAATGAAGAAGAGAAGAAGAATGAGAAGAAGAAGAATGAGAAGAAGAAGAATGAGAAGAAGAATGAATGAGAATGAAGAAAGAAATGAAGATACAGAATGAAATGAAGAATGAAGAATGAAGAAGAAGAATGAGAAGAAGAAGAATGAGAAGAAGAAGAATGAGAAGAAGAAGAATGAGAAGAAGAATGAGAAGAAGAAGAATGAGAAGAAGAAGAATGAGAAGAAGAATGAGAAGAAGAAGAATGAGAAAGAAGAATGAGAAGAAGAAGAATGAGAAGAAGAATGAGAAGAAGAAGAATGAGAAGAAGAAGAATGAGAAGAAGAATGAAGAAGAAGAATGAGAAGAAGAATGAGAAGAAGAAGAATGAAGAAGAAGAATGAGAAGAAGAAGAATGAGAAGAAGAAGAATGAAGAAAGAAGAATGAGAAGAAGAATGAGAAGAAGAAGAATGAGAAGAAGAAATGAGAAGAAGAATGAGAAGAAGAAGAATGAGAAGAAGAAGAATGAGAAGAAGAAGAATGAGAAGAAGAAGAATGAGAAGAAGAATGAGAAGAAGAATGAGAAGAAGAAGAATGAGAAGAAGAAGAATGAGAAGAAGAATGAAGAAGAAGAATGAAGAAGAAGAATGAGAAGAAGAATGAGAAGAAGAAGAATGAGAAGAAGAAGAATGAGAAGAAGAATGAAGAAGAATGAGAAGAAGAATGAAGAAGAAGAAGAATGAGAAGAAGAAGAATGAGAAGAAGAAGAATGAAGAAGAAGAATGAGAAGAAGAAGAATGAGAAGAAGAAGAATGAGAAGAAGAATGAGAAGAAGAAGAATGAGAAGAAGAATGAAGAAGAAGAATGAGAAGAAGAAGAATGAGAAGAAGAAGAATGAGAAGAAGAAGAATGAGAAGTAAAGAAGAATGAAGAAGAAGAATGAGAAGAAGAAGAATGAAAAGGAGAAGAAGAATGAGAAGAAGAAGAATGAGAAGAAGAATGAGAAGAAGAAGAATGAGAAGAAGAATGAGAAGAAGAAGAATGAGAAGAAGAATGAAGAGAAGAATGAGAAGAAGAATGAAGAGAAGAATGAGAAGAAGAATGAAGAGAAGAATGAGAAGAAGAATGAGAATGAGAAGAAGAAGAATGAGAAGAAGAATGAGAAAAAGAAGAATAAGAAGAAGAATGACAAGATGAAGAAGAAGAATGAGAAGAAGAAGAATGAGAAGAAGAATGAAGAAGAAGAAGAATGAGAAGAAGAAGAATGAGAAGAAGAAGAATGAGAAGAAGAATGAGAAGAAGAATGAGAAGAAGAATGAGAAGAAGAATGAGAAGAAGAACGAGAAGAAGAAGAATGAGAAGAAGAATGAGAAGAAGAAGAATGAGAAGAAGAAGAATGAGAAGAAGAATGAGAAGAAGAAGAATGAGAAGAAGAAGAATGAGAAGAAGAAATGAGAAGAAGAAGAATGAGAAGAAGAAGAATGAGAAGAAGAAGAATGAGAAGAAGAAGAATGAGAAGAAGAAGAATAAGAAGAAGAAGAATGAGAAGAAGAAGAATGAAGAAGAAGAATGAGAAGAAGAAGAATGAGAAGAAGAAGAATGAGAAGAAGAAGAATGAGAAGAAGAATGAGAAGAAGAAGAATGAGAAGAAGAATGAAGAAGAAGAATGAGAAGAAGAAGAATGAGAAGAAGAAGAATGAGAAGAAGAATGAGAAGAAGAAGAATTTGAGAAGAAGAATGAGAAGAAGAAGAATGAGAAGAAGAAGAATGAAGAAGAAGAATGAGAAGAAGAAGAATGAGAAGAAGAATGAAGAAGAAGAATGAGAAGAAGAAGAATGAGAAGAAGAAGAATGAGAAGAATGAAGAATGAGAAGAAGAAGAATGAGAAGATGAAGAATGAGAAGAAGAAGAATGAGAAGAAGAATGAGAAGAAGAAGAATGAGAAGAAGAAGAATGAGAAGAAGAATGAGAAGAAGAATGAGAAGAAGAAGAATGAGAAGAAGAAGAATGAGAAGAAGAATGAGAAGAAGAAGAATGAGAAGAAGAAATGAGAAGAAGAAGAATGAGAAGAAGAATGAGAAGAAGAATGAGAAGAAGAAGAATGAGAAGAAGAATGAGAAGAAGAAGAATGAGACGAAGAAGAATGAGAAGAAGAAGAATGAGAAGAAGAATGAGAAGAAGAAGAATGAGAAGAAGAATGAGAAGAAGAAGAATGAGAAGAAGAATGAGAAGAAGAATGAAGAAGAAGAATGAGATGAAGAATGAAGAAGAAGAAGAATGAGAAGAAGAATGAGAAGAAGAAGAATGAGAAGAAGAAGAATGAGAAGAAGAAGAATGAGAAGAAGAAGAATGAGAAGAAGAAGAAGAATGAGAAGAAGAAGAATGAGAAGAAGAAGAATGAGAAGAAGAATGAAGAAGAAGAATGAGAAGAAGAAGAATGAGAAGAAGAATGAGAAGAAGAATGAGAAGAAGAAGAATGAGAAGAAGAATGAGAATGAAGAAGAATGAGAAGAAGAAGAATGAGAAGAAGAATGAGAAGAAGAAGAATGAGAAGAAGAAGAATGAGAAGAAGAATGAGAAGAAGAAGAATGAAGAAGAAGAATGAGAAGAAGAAGAATGAGAAGAAGAAGAATGAGAAGAAGAAGAATGAGAAGAAGAATGAGAAGAAGAAGAATGAGAAGAAGAATGAGAAGAAGAAGAATGAGAAGAAGAATGAGAAGAAGAAGAATGAGAAGAAGAATGAGAAGAAGAAGAATGAGAAGAAGAATGAGAAGAAGAAGAATGAGAAGAAGAAGAATGAGAAGAAGAAGAATGAGAAGAAGAATGAGAAGAAGAAGAATGAGAAGAAGAAGAATGAGAAGAAGAAATGAGAAGAAGAAGAATGAGAAGAAGAAGAAGAATGAGAAGAAGAAGAATGAGAAGAAGAATGAGAAGAAGAAGAATGAGAAGAAGAAGAATGAGAAGAAGAATGAGAAGAAGAAGAATGAGAAGAAGAAGAATGAGAAGAAGAATGAGAAGAAGAAGAATGAGAAGAAGAAGAATGAGAAGAAGAAATGAAGAAGAATGAGAAGAAGAAGAATGAGAAGAAGAAGAATAGAGAAGAAGAATGAGAAGAAGAAGAATAAGAAGAAGAAGAATGAGAAGAAGAAGAATGAGAAGAAGAAGAATGAGAAGAAGAAGAATGAGAAGAAGAAGAATGAAGAAGAAGAATGAGAAGAAGAATGAAGAAGAAGAATGAGAAGAAGAATGAGAAGAAGAAGAATGAGAAGAAGAAGAATGAGAAGAAGAAGAATGAGAAGAAGAATGAGAAGAAGAAGAATGAGAAGAAGAATGAGAAGAAGAAGAATGAGAAGAAGAAGAATGAGAAGAAGAATGAGAAGAAGAAGAATGAGAAGAAGAATGAGAAGAAGAAGAAGAATGAGAAGAAGAAGAATGAGAAGAAGAATGAGAAGAAGAAGAATGAGAAGAAGAAGAATGAGAAGAAGAATGAGAAGAAGAAGAATGAGAAGAAGAATGAGAAGAAGAAGAATGAGAAGAAGAAGAATGAGAAGAAGAATGAGAAGAAGAATGAGAAGAAGAAGAATGAGAAGAAGAAGAATGAGAAGAAGAATGAGAAGAAGAAGAATGAGAAGAAGAAGAAACAGAAGAAGAAGAATGAAGAAGAAGAATGAGAAGAAGAATAAGAAGAAGAAGAATGAGAAGAAGAATGAGAAGAAGAAGAATGAGAAGAAGAAGAATGAGAAGAAGAAGAATGAGAAGAAGAATGAGAAGAAGAAGAATGAGAAGAAGAAGAATGAGAATGAGAAGAAGAATGAGAAGAAGAATGAGAAGAAGAAGAATGAGAAGAAGAATGAGAAGAAGAAGAATGAGAAGAAGAATGGGAAGAAGAAGAATGAGAAGAAGAAGAATGAGAAGAAGAAGAATGAGAAGAAGAAGAATGAAGAAGAAGAATGAGAAGAAGAAGAATGAAGAAGAAGAATGAGAAGAAGAAGAATGAGAAGAAGAATGAGAAGAAGAAGAATGAGAAGAAGAAGAATGAGAAGAAGAATGAGAAGAAGAAGAATGAGAAGAAGAATGAGAAGAAGAAGAATGAGAAGAAGAAGAATGAGAAGAAGAATGAGAAGAAGAAGAATGAGAAGAAGAAGAATGAGAAGAAGAATGAGAAGAAGAAGAATGAGAAGAAGAATGAAGAAGAAGAATGAGAAGAAGAAGAATGAGAAGAAGAATGAGAAAGAAGAAGAATGAGAGAAGAAGAATGAGAAGAAGAAGAATGAGAAGAAGAATGAGAAGAAGAAGAATGAGAAGAAGAATGAGAAGAAGAAGAATGAGAAGAAGAAATGATAAGAAGAAGAAGAATGAGAAGAAGAAGAATGAGAAGAAGAAGAATGAGAAGAAGAATGAGAAGAAGAATGAAGAAAGAAGAATGAGAAGAAGAAGAATGAGAAGAAGAAGAATGAGAAGAAGAATGAGAAGAAGAAGAATGAGAAGAAGAATGAGAAGAAGAAGAAGAGAATGAAGAAGAATGAGAAGAAGAATGAGAAGAAGAAGAATGAGAAGAAGAAGAATGAGAAGAAGAAGAATGAGAAGAAGAAGAATGAAGAAGAAGAATGAGAAGAAGAAGAATGAGAAGAAGAAGAATGAGAAGAAGAAGAATGAGAAGAAGAAGAATGAGAAGAAGAAGAATGAGAAGAAGAATGAGAAGAAGAAGAATGAGAAGAAGAAGAATGAGAAGAAGAAAGAATGAGAAGAAGAAGAATGAGAAGAAGAAGAATGAGAAGAAGAATGAGAAGAAGAAGAATGAGAAGAAGAAGAATGAGAAGAAGAAGAATGAGAAGAAGAAGAATGAGAAGAAGAATGAGAAGAAGAAGAATGAAGAAGAATGAGAAGAAGAATGAGAAGAAGAAGAATGAGAAAAAGAAGAATGAAGAAGAAGAATGAGAAGAAGAATGTCGAGAAGAAGAATGAGAAGAAGAATGAGAAGAAGAAGAATGAAGAAGAATGAGAAGAAGAATGAGAAGAAGAAGAATGAGGAAAAGAATGAGAAGAAGAAGAATGAGAAGAAGAAGAATGAGAAGAAGAAGAATGAGAAGAAGAAGAATGAGAAGAAGAAGAATGAGAAGAAGAATGAAGAAGAAGAAGAAGAAGAATGAGAAGAAGAAGAATGATGAAGAAGAAGAATGAGAAGAAGAAGAATGAGAAGAAGAATGAGAAGAAGAAGAAGAAATGAGAAGAAGAAGAATGAAGAAGAAGAATGAGAAGAAGAATGAAGAAGAAGAATGAGAAGAATGAAGAAGAAGAAGAATGAGAAGAAGAATGAAGAAGAAGAATGAGAAGAAGAATGAGAAGAAGAAGAATGAGAAGAAGAAGAATGAGAAGAAGAAGAATGAAGAAGAAGAATGAGAAGAAGAAGAATGAGAAGAAGAAGAATGAGAAGAAGAAGAATGAGAAGAAGAAGAATGAGAAGAAGAATGAGAAGAAGAAGAATGAGAAGAAGAATGAAGAAGAATGAGAAGAAGAAGAATGAGAAGAAGAAGAATGAGAAGAAGAAGAATGAGAAGAAGAAGAATGAAGAAGAAGAATGAGAAGAAGAAGAATGAGAAGAAGAATGAAGAAGAAGAATGAGAAGAAGAAGAATGAGAAGAAGAAAAAGAATGAGAAGAAGAATGAGAAGAAGAAGAATGAGAAGAAGAAGAATGAGAAGAAGAAGAATGAGAAGAAGAATGAGAAGAAGAATGAGAAGAAGAAGAATGAGAAGAAGAAGAAATGAGAAGAAGAATGAAGAAGAAGAATGAGAAGAAGAATGAAGAAGAAGAAGAATGAGAAGAAGAAGAATGAGAAGAAGAATGAGAAGAAGAAGAAATGAGAAGAAGAAGAATGAAGAAGAAGAATGAGAAGAAGAATGAGAAGAAGAATGAGAAGAAGAAGAATGAGAAGAAGAAGAATGAGAAGAAGAATGAGAAGAAGAATGAGAAGAAGAAGAATGAAGAAGAAGAATGAGAAGAATGAAGAAGAAGAATGAAGAAGAAGAAGAATGAGAAGAAGAAGAATGAGAAGAAGAATGAAGAAGAAGAATGAGAAGAAGAAGAATGAGAAGAAGAATGAGAAGAAGAAGAATGAGAAGAAGAATGAAGAAGAAGAAGAATGAGAAGAAGAAGAATGAGAAGAAGAAGAATGAGAAGAAGAATGAAGAAGAAGAATGAAGAAGAAGAATGAGAAGAAGAAGAATGAGAAGAAGAAGAATGAGAAGAAGAATGAAGAAGAAGAATGAGAAGAAGAATGAAGAAGAAGAATGAGAAGAAGAATGAGAAGAAGAAGAATGAGAAGAAGAAGAATGAAGAAGAAGAAGAATGAGAAGAAGAATGAGAAGAAGAAGAATGAGAAGAAGAAGAATGAGAAGAAGAATGAAGAAGAAGAATGAGAAGAAGAAGAAGAATGAAGAAGAAGAATGAGAAGAAGAATGAGAAGAAAGAAGAATGAAGAAGAAGAATGAGAAGAAGAATGAGAAGAAGAAGAATGAGAAGAAGAATGAGAAGAAGAATGAGAAGAAGAAGAATGAGAAGAAGAAGAATGAGAAGAAGAATGAGAAGAAGAAGAATGAGAAGAAGAAGAATGAGAAGAAGAATGAGAAGAAGAAGAATGAAGAAGAAGAATGAGAAGAAGAAGAATGAGAAGAAGAAGAATGAGAAGAAGAATGAGAAGAAGAAGAATGAGAAGAAGAATGAGAAGAAGAATGAGAAGAAGAATGAAGAAGAAGAATGAGAAGAAGAATGAAGAAGAATGAAGAAGAAGAATGAGAAGAAGAATGAGAAGAAGAAGAATGAGAAGAAGAAGAATGAGAAGAAGAATGAGAAGAAGAATGAGAAGAAGAAGAATGAAGAAGAATGAGAAGAAGAATGAGAAGAAGAATGAGAAGAATGAGAAGAAGAAGAATGAAGAAGAATGAAGAAGAATGAGAAGAAGAAGAATGAGAAGAAGAAGAATAGAAGAAGAAGAATGAGAAGAAGAAGAATGAGAAGAAGAATGAGAAGAAGAATGAGAAGAAGAATGAGAAGAAGAAGAATGAAGAAGAATGAGTAAGAAGAATGAGAAGAAGAAGAATGAGAAGAAGAAGAATGAAGAAGAAGAATGAGAAGAAGAATGAAGAAGAAGAATGAAGAAGAAGAATGAGAAGAAGAAGAATGAGAAGAAGAAGAATGAAGAAGAAGAATGAGAAGAAGAAGAATGAAGAATGAGAAGAAGAAGAATGAGAAGAAGAAGAATGAAGAAGAAGAATGAGAAGAAGAAGAATGAGAAGAAGAAGAATGAGAAGAAGAAGAATGAGAAGAAGAAGAATGAGAAGAAGAATGAGAAGAAGAAGAATGAAGAAGAAGAATGAAGAAGAAGAATGAGAAGAAGAAGAATGAGAAGAAGAAGAATGAAGAAGAAGAATGAAGAAGAAGAAGAATGAGAAGAAGAATGAGAAGAAGAATGAGAAGAAGAAGAATGAAGAAGAAGAATGAGAAGAAGAAGAATGAGAAGAAGAATGAATGAAGAAGAATGAGAAGAAGAAGAATGAAGAAGAATGAGAAGAAGAAGAATGAAGAAGAAGAATGAAGAAGAAGAATGAGAAGAAGAAGAATGAGAAGAAGAAGAATGAGAAGAAGAAGAATGAGAAGAAGAATGAAGAAGAAGAATGAGAAGAAGAAGAATGAGAAGAAGAATGAGAAGAAGAAGAATGAGAAGAAGAAGAAGAATGAGAAGAAGAATGAGAAGAAGAAGAATGAGAAGAAGAAGAATGAGAAGAAGAATGAAGAATGAAGAATGAAGAAGAAGAATGAGAAGAAGAATGAGAAGAAGAAGAATGAGAAGAAGAAGAATGAAGAAGAAGAATGAAGAAGAAGAATGAGAAGAAGAAGAATGAGAAGAAGAAGAATGAGAAGAAGAATGAGAAGAAGAAGAATGAGAAGAAGAAGAATGAGAAGAAGAAGAATGAGAAGAAGAATGAGAAGAAGAAGAATGAGAAGAAGAAGAATGAGAAGAAGAAGAATGAGAAGAAGAAGAATGAGAAGAAGAAGAATGAGAAGAAGAAATGAGAAGAAGAAGAATGAGAAGAAGAAGAATGAAGAAGAATGAAGAAGAATGAGAAGAAGAAGAATGAGAAGAAGAAGAATGAGAAGAAGAAGAATGAGAAGAAGAAGAATGAGAAGAAGAAGAATGAGAAGAAGAATGAGAAGAAGAAGAATGAAGAAGAAGAAGAATGAGAAGAAGAAGAATGAGAAGAAGAAGAATGAGAAGAAGAAGAATGAGAAGAAGAAGAATGAGAAGAAGAAGAAATGAGAAGAAGAATGAAGAAGAAGAAGAATGAGAAGAAGAATGAGAAGAAGAAGAATGAAGAAGAAGAATGAGAAGAAGAAGAATGAGAAGAAGAAGAATGAGAAGAAGAAGAATGAGAAGAAGAAGAATGAGAAGAAGAAGAATGAGAAGAAGAAGAATGAGAAGAAGAATGAAATGAAAGAATGAGAAGAAGAAGAATGAGAAGAAGAAGAATGAGAAGAAGAATGAGAAGAAGAATGAAGAAGAAGAATGAAGAAGAAGAATGAGAAGAAGAAGAATGAGAAGAAGAAGAATGAAGAAGAAGAATGAGAAGAAGAAGAATGAGAAGAAGAATGAGAAGAAGAAGAATGAGAAGAAGAAGAATGAGAAGAAGAATGAGAAGAAGAAGAATGAGAAGAATGAAGAAGAATGAGAAGAAGAAGAATGAGAAGAAGAAATGAAGAAGAAGAATGAAGAAGAAGAATGAAGAAGAAGAAATGAGAAGAAGAAGAATGAGAAGAAGAATGAGAAGAAGAAGAATGAGAAGAAGAATGAAGAAAGAAGAAGAAGAATGAGAATGAAGAATGAAGAAGAAGAAGAAATGAGAAGAAGAAGAATGAGAAGAAGAATGAGAAGAAGAAGAATGAGAAGAAGAATGAAGAAGAAGAATGAGAAGAAGAAGAAATGAGAAGAAGAATGAAGAAGAATGAGAAGAAGAAGAATGAGAAGAAGAAGAATGAGAAGAAGAAGAATGAGAAGAAGAATGAGAAGAAGAAGAATGAGAAGAAGAAGAATGAGAAGAAGAAATGAGAAGAAGAAGAATGAGAAGAAGAATGAGAAGAAGAAGAATGAGAAGAAGAAGAATGAGAAGAAGAAGAATGAGAAGAAGAATGAGAAGAAGAAGAATGAGAAGAAGAAGAAGAAGAAGAATGAGAAGAAGAAGAATGAAGAAGAATGAGAAGAAGAAGAATGAGAAGAAGAAGAATGAGAAGAAGAAGAATGAAGAAGAAGAATGAAGAAGAATGAGATGAAGAAGAATGAGAAGAAGAATGAGATGAAGAATGAGAAGAAGAATGAAGAATTACAAAAAGAAGAAAGAGTAGAAGAATGTGAAGAAGAAGAATGACAAGAAGAAGAATTGAGAAGAAGAATGAGAAGAAGAAGAAGAATGAGAAGAAGAAGAAATGAGAAGAAGAAGAATGAGAGAAGAAGAATGAAGAAGAAGAATGAGAAGAAGAAGAATGAGAAGAAGAATGAGAAGAAGAAGAATGAGAAGAAGAATGAGAAGAAGAAGAATGAGAAGAAGAATGAGAAGAAGAAGAATGAAGAAGAAGAATGATAGAAGAATGAGAAGAAGAAGAATGAGA
Source organism: Mucuna pruriens (assembly GCA_025330945.1). Taxonomy (NCBI): domain Eukaryota; kingdom Viridiplantae; phylum Streptophyta; class Magnoliopsida; order Fabales; family Fabaceae; genus Mucuna; species Mucuna pruriens. The sequence continues at coordinate 9,361 of JAENHJ010000054.1, read as the reverse complement.
AGAAGAAATGAAGAAGAAGAATGAGAAGAAGAAGAATGAGAAGAAGAAGAATGAAGAAGAAGAATGAAGAAGAAGAATGAGAAGAAGAAGAATGAGAAGAAGAATGAAGAAGAAGAATGAAGAAGAAGAATGAGAAGAAGAAGAATGAAGAAGAAGAAGAATGAAGAAGAAGAAATGAGAAGAAGAAGAATGAGAAGAAGAAGAATGAGAAGAAGAAGAATGAGAAGAAGAAGAATGAGAAGAAGAAGAATGAGAAGAAGAATGAGAAGAAGAAGAATGAGAAGAAGAATGAGAAGAAGAATGAAGAAGAAAGAAGAATGAGAAGAAGAAGAATGAGAAGAAGAATGAGAAGAAGAATGAATAGAAGAAGAATGAGAAGAAGAAGAATGAGAAGAAGAAGAATGAGAAGAAGAATGAAGAAGAAGAATGAGAAGAAGAAGAATGAGAAGAAGAAGAATGAGAAGAAGAATGAGAAGAAGAATGAAGAAGAAGAATGAGAAGAAGAAGAATGAGAAGAAGAAGAATGAGAAGAAGAATGAGAAGAAGAAGAAATGAGAAGAAGAATGAGAAGAAGAAGAATGAAGAAGAAGAATGAGAAGAAGAATGAGAAGAAGAAGAATGAGAAGAAGAAGAATGAAGAAGAATGAGAAGAAGAAGAATGAGAAGAAGAATGAGAAGAAGAATGAGAAGAAGAAGAACGAGAAGAAGAAGAATGAGAAGAAGAATGAGAAGAAGAAGAATGAGAAGAAGAATGAAGAATGAAGAAGAATGAAGAAGAAGAATGAGAAGAAGAATGAGAAGAAGAATGAGAAGAAGAAGAATGAGAAGAAGAAGAATGAGAAGAAGAAGAATGAGATGAAGAATGAGAAGAAGAAGAATGAGAAGAAGAATGAGAAGAAGAAGAATGAGAAGAAGAAGAATGAGAAGAAGAAGAATGAGAAGAAGAATGAGAAGAAGAAGAATGAGAAGAAGAAGAATGAGAAGAAGAAGAATGAGAAGAAGAAGAATGAGAAGAAGAATGAGAAGAAGAAGAATGAAGAAGAATGAAGAAGAAGAATGAGAAGAAGAATGAAGAAGAAGAATGAGAAGAAGAAGAATGAGAAGAAGAAGAATGAGAAGAAGAAGAATGAGAAGAAGAATGAGAAGAAGAAGAATGAGAAGAAGAAGAATGAAAGAAGAAGAAGAATGAAGAAGAATGAGAAGAAGAAGAATGAAAAGAAGAAGAATGAGAAGAAGAAGAATGAGAATAAGAAGAATGAGAAGAAGAAGAATGAGAAGAAGAATGAATGAGAAGAAGAAGAATGAGAAGAAGAATGAGAAGAAGAAGAATGAGAAGAAGAATGAGAAGAAGAAATGAGAAGAAGAAATGAGAAGAAGAAGAATGAGAAGAAGAAGAATGAGAAGAAGAAGAATGAGAAGAAGAAGAATGAGAAGAAGAAGAATGAGAAGAAGAAGAATGAGAAGAAGAATGAGAAGAAGAAGAATGAGAAGAAGAATGAGAAGAAGAAGAATGAGAAGAAGAAGAATGAGAAGAAGAAGAATGAGAAGAAGAAATGAGAAGAAGAAGAATGAGAAGAAGAAGAATGAGAAGAAGAATGAGAAGAAGAAGAATGAGAAGAAGAAGAATGAAGAAGAATGAGAAGAAGAATGAGAAGAAGAAGAATGAGAAGAAGAAGAATGAGAAGAAGAAGAAGAATGAGAAGAAGAATGAGAAGAAGAATGAGAAGAAGAAGAATGAGAAGAAGAATGAGAAGAAGAATGAGAAGAAGAAGAATGAAGAAGAATGAGAAGAAGAAGAATGAGAAGAAGAATGAGAAGAAGAAGAATGAGAAGAAGAATGAGAAGAAGAAGAATGAGAAGAAGAAGAATGAGAAGAAGAATGAGAAGAAGAAGAATGAGAAGAAGAATGAAAATGAAGAAACGAGAAGAAGAAGAATGAGAAGAAGAAGAATGAGAAGAAGAAATGAGAAGAAGAAGAATGAGAAGAAGAATGTGAAGAAGAAGAATGAGAAGAATGAAGAAATGAGAAGAAGAAGAAGAAGAAGAAGAATGAGAAGAAGAAGAATGAGAAGAAGAATGAAGAAGAAGAAGAAGAATGAGAAGAAGAAGAATGAGAAGAAGAAGAATGAGAAGAAGAATGAGAAGAAGAAGAATGAGAAGAAGAATGAGAAGAAGAAGAATGAGAAGAAGAAGAATGAGGAAGAAGAATGAGAAGAAGAAGAAATGAGAAGAAGAATGAGAAGAAGAAGAAGAATGAGAAGAAGAAGAATGAGAAGAAGAAGAAGAATGAAGAAGAAACGAGTAAGAAGAAGAATGAAGAATAAGAAGAATGAGAGAAGAAGAATGAGAAGAAGAAGAATGAAGAAGAAGAATGAGAAGAAGAATGAGAAGAAGAAGAATGAGAAGAAGAAGAATGAGAAGAAGAAGAAGAATGAGAAGAAGAAGAATGAGAAGAAGAAAGAATGAGAAGAAGAAGAAGAATGAGAAGAAGAAGAATGAGAAGAAGAAGAATGAGAAGAAGAATGAGAAGAAGAAGAATGAGAAGAAGAATGAAGAAGAAGAATGAGAAGAAGAATGAGAAGAAGAATGAATGAAGAATGAAGAAGAATGAGAAGAAGAATGAAGAATGAGAAGAAGAAGAATGAAGAAGAAGAAGAATGAGAAGAAGAAGAATGAGAAGAAGAATGAGAAAGAAGAAGAATGAGAAGAAGAAGAATGAGAAGAAGAAGAAATGAGAAGAAGAATGAAATGAAGAAGAATGAAGAAGAAGAATGAAGAAGAAGAATGAGAAGAAGAATGAGAAGAAGAAGAATGAGAAGAAGAAGAATGAGAAGAAGAAGAATGAAAGAAGAACATCTAATGAGAAGAAGAATTGAAAAAGAAAAATGGAAGAAGAAAGAGAAGAAGAATCAAGAAGAAGAATATAAGAAGAATGAAGAAGATGAAGAATCGAGATGAAAAGAATGAAAGAAGAATGATAGCTGATGAAGAAGAATGAGATAAAGAATGAGAAGAAGAAGAATGACAAGAGAAGAATGAGAAGAAGAATGAGAAGAAAAAGAATGAAAAGAAAAAGAAGAATGAGAGGAAGAAGAATGAGAAGAAGAAGATTGAGAAAAAGAAGAATGAGAAGATGAAGAATGAGAAGAATTAGAAAAAGAAGAAATGAAATAATTGGAGAATTTGAAAATGAAGAATGAATAGCGAACGAGAAGAAGAAGAATGAGAAGAAAAAGAATGAAGAAGAAACGAGAAGAAGAAGAATGAGAAGAAGAATGAGAAATAAGAAGAACTGAGAAGAAGAAGAAAAGAAGAATAAGAAGAATGAGAAGAAATAAGAATTGAAGGAAAAAGAATGAAAGAATGAAGAAGAAGAATGAAGAAGAAGAATGAGAAGAAGAAGAATGAGAAGAAGAAGAATGAGAAGAAGAAGAATGAGAAGAAGAAGAATGAAGAAGAAGAATGAGAAGAAGAAGAATGAGAAGAAGAAGAATGAGAAGAAGAATGAGAAGAAGAAGAATGAGAAGAAGAAGAATGAGAAGAAGAAGAGAATGAAGAAGAATGAAGAAGAAGAATGAGAAGAAGAAGAATGAGAAGAAGAAGAATGAAGAAGAAGAATGAGAAGAAGAATGAAGAAGAAGAATGAGAAGAAGAAGAATAGAAGAAGAAGAATGAGAAGAAGAATGAGAAGAAGAAGAATGAGAAGAAGAATGAGAAGAAGAAGAATGAGAAGAAGAATGAGAAGAAGAATGAGAAGAAGAAGAATGAAGAAGAAATGAGAAGAAGAAGAATGAGAAGAAGAATGAAGAAGAACGAGAAGAAGAAGAATGAGAAGAAGAAGAATGAAGAAGAAGAATGAGAAGAAGAAGAATGAGAAGAAGAAGAATGAGAAGAAGAATGAGAAGAAGAAATGAGAAGAAGAAGAATGAGAAGAAGAAGAAGAAGAAGAAGAAGAATGAGAAGAAGAAGAATGAGAAGAAGAAGAAGAATGAGAAGAAGAAGAATGAGAAGAAGAAGAATGAGAAGAAGAAGAATGAGAAGAAGAAGAATGAGAAGAAGAAGAATGAGAAGAAGAAGAATGAGAAGAAGAATGAAGAATGAGAAGAAGAATGAGAAGAAGAATGAGAAGAAGAAGAATGAGAAGAAGAAGAATGAGAAGAAGAATGAGAAGAAGAAGAATGAGAAGAAGAATGAGAAGAATAAGAATGAGAAGAAGAAGAATGAGAAGAAGAATGAGAAGAAGAAGAATGAGAAGAAGAAGAATGAGAAGAAGAAGAATGAGAAGAAGAAGAATGAGAAGAAGAAGAATGAGAAGAAGAATGAGAAGAAGAATGAGCAGAAGAATGAGAGAATAAAGAATGAGAAGAAGAAGAATGAAGAAGAATGAATGAAGAAGAAAGAAGAATGAGAAGAAGAATGAGAAGAAGAAGAATGAGAAGAAGAATGAGAAGAAGAAGAATGAGAAGAAGAATGAGAAGAAGAAGAAATGATGAAGAAGAATGAGAAGAAGAAGAATGAGAAGAAGAAGAAGAATGAGAAGAAGAATGAGAAGAAGAATGAGAAGAAGAATAGAAGAAGAAGAATGAGAAGAAGAAGAATGAGAAGAAGAAGAATGAGAAGAAGAAGAATGAGAAGAAGAATGAGAAGAAGAATGAGAAGAAGAATGAAGAAGAAGAATGAAGAAGAAGAATGAAGAAATGAAGAAGAATGAAGAATGAAGAAGAATGAGAAGAAGAAGAATGAGAAGAAGAATGAGAAGAAGAAATGAGAAGAAGAAGAATGAAGAATGAAGAAATGAGAAGAAGAAGAATGAGAAGAAGAAGAAGAAAGAAGAATGAATGAAGAATGTAAGAAGTATGAAGAAGAATAAGAATGAGAAGAAGAATGAGAAGAAGAAGAATGAGAAGAAGAAGAATGAGAAGAAGAAGAATGAGAAGAAGAAGAATGAGAAGAAGAATGAGAAGAAGAATGAGAAGAAGAAGAATGAGAAGAAGAAGAATGAGAAGAAGAATGAGAAGAAGAATGAATGAAGAAATAAGAATGAAAGAAGAAGAATGAGAAGAAGAAATGAATGAGAAGAATGAAGAAGAAGAATGAGAAGAAGAATGAGAAGAAGAAGAATGAGAAGAATGAAGAATGAGAAGAAGAAGAATGAGAAGAAGAAGAATGAGAAGAAGAAGAAATGAGAAGAAGAATGAGAAGAAGAATGAAGAAGAAGAATGAGAAGAAGAAGAATGAGAAGAAGAAGAATGATGAAGAAGAATGAAATGAAGAAGAAGAATGAGAAGAAGAAGAATGAGAAGAAGAAGAATGAAGAAGAAGAAATGAGAAGAAGAAGAATGAGAAGAAGAAGAATGAAGAAGAAGAATAAGAAGAAGAATGAAGAAGAAAATGAGAAGAAATGAGAATAAGAAGAATGAAGAAGAAGAAGAATGAAGAAGAAAAGAACGAAGAAGAAGAATGACAAGAAGAAGAATGAGAAGAAGAAGAATGAAGAAGAATGAGAAGAAGAAGAATGAGAAGAAGAAGAAGTATGAAGAATGAAGAAGAATGAAGAAGAAGAATGAGAAGAAGAAGAATGAAGAAGAAGAATGAGAAGAAGAAGAATGAGAAGAAGAAGAATGAGAAGAAGAAATGAGAAGAAGAAATGAGAAGAAGAATGAGAAGAAGAAGAATGAGAAGAGAAGAATGAAAAGAAGAAGAATGAGAAGAAGAATGATAAGAAGAATGAGAAGAAGAAGAATGAGAAGAAGAAGAATGAAGAAGAATGAGAAGAAGAATGAGAAGAAGAAGAATGAGAAGAAGAAGAATGAGAAGAAGAAATGAGAAAGAAGAAGAATGAGAAGAAGAAGAATGAGAAGAAGAAGAATGATAGAAGAAGAATGAAGAAGAATGAGAATAAGAAGAATGAGAATGAAGAAGAATGAGAAGAAGAAGAATGAGAAGAAGAATGAGAAGAAGAAGAATAGAAGAAGAATGAGAAGAAGAAGAATGATGAAGAAGAATGACGAAGAAGAAGAAGAATGAAGAAGAAGAAGAATGAAGAATGAGAAGAAGAATGAGAAGAGAAGAATGAGAAGAAGAAGATGAGAAGAAGAAATGAGAAGAAGAATGAGAAGAAGAAGAATGAGAAGAAGAATGATGAGAAGAAGAATGAGAAGAAGAATAATGAGAAGAAGAAGAATGAGAAGAAGAACAGAAGAAGAATGAGAAGAAGAATGAGAAGAAGAATGAATGAAGAAGAAGAATGTAAGAAGAAGAATGAGAAGAAGAAGAATGAGAAGAAGAAGAATGAGAAGAAGAAGAATGAGAAGAAGAAGAATGGAAAGAAGAAGAATGAGAAGAAGAAGAATGAGAAGAAGAAGAATGAGAAGAAGAAGAATGAAGAAGAAGAATGATAAAGAAGAATGAGAAGAAGAAGAAATGAGAAGAAGAATGAATAAGAAGAAGAATGAGAAGAAGAACGAATGAAGAAGAAAATGAGAAGAAGAATGAAAGAAGAAGAATGTAGAAGAAAAAGAATGAGAAGAAGAGATAATGAAGAAGAAGAATGAAGAAGAAGAATGAGAAGAAGAAGAATGAGAAGATGAGATAAATGAGAAGAAGAAGAAAGAAGAATGAAGAATGAGAAGAAGAGAAGAATAAGAAATGAGAAGAAAGAAGAATGAGAAGAAGAATGAGAAGAATGAGAAGAAGAATCGAGAAGAAGAATGAAGAATGAATGAAGAAGAAGAATGAGAAGAATGAAGAACGATAGAAGAAGAATGAGAAGAAGAATGAGAAGAAGAATGAAGAAGAAGAATGAGAAGAATGAATGAGAAGAAGAAGAATGAGAAGAAGAAATGAAAGAAGAATGAAGAAGAAGAAGAATGTAGAGAATGATAGAAGAATGAGAAGAAGAAGAATGATAAGAAGAAGAAGAAGAAGAAATGATAAGAAGAAGAAGAATGAGAAGAAGATGAAGAAGAAGAATGAGAAGAAGAAGAATGAGAGAAGAAGAATGAGAAGAAGAAGAATGAGAAGAAGAAGAATGAGAAGAAGAATGTAAATGAAGAAGAATGATAAGAAGAAGAATAAGAAGAAGAAAAGAATGAAGAAGAAGAAAGAAGAAGAAGAATGAGAAGAAGAATGAAGAAGAAGAATGAGAAGAAGAAGAATGAGAAGAAGAAGAAGAAGAAGAATGAGAAGAAGAATGATGAAGAAAATGAGAAGAAGAATAATGAGAAGAATGAGAAGTAGAATGAAGAAGAAGAATGAGAAGAAGAAGAATGAGAAGAAGAATGAGAAGAAGAATGAGAAGAAGATAGAATGAGAAGAAGAAGAAGATGAAGAAGAAGAACGAGAAGAAGAAGAAATGAGAAGAAGAAGATGAAGAAGAATGAAGAAGAAGATAAGAAGAATAGAAGAAGAAGAATGAGAAGAATGAAGAATGAGAAGAAGAAGAATGAAGAAGAAGAATGAGAAGAAGAAGAATGAGAAGAAGAAGAGAATGAAGAATGAGAAGAATAATAAACGAAGAAGAAGAATGAGAAGAAGAATGAGAAGAAGAATGAGAAGAAGAACGAAGAAGAAGAAGATATGAGTAAGAAGAATGAGAAGAAGATGAAGAAGAACGATGAGAAGAAGAATGAGAAGAAGAAGAATGAGAAGAAGAAGAATGAAGAAGAAGAAGAATGAGAAGAAGAACAGAAGAAGAAGAACGGTAAGAATGAGGTAAAGAAGAAGAATGAAGAAGAAGAATGAAGAATGGAAGAAGAATCGAGAAGAAGAATCGAGAAGAAGAATGAAAGAAGAAGAATGAGAAGAAATGAAGAAGTTAAGAAGAATATGAAGTAAAGAATAACGAGAAGCAGAATGAAGAATGAATGACGAGAGAATAAGAATGAGAAGATGAAATAGAAGAAGAAGAATGAAAGAATGAAGAAGAAGATGAGATATGAGAAGAAGAAGAATGAGAAGATGAAGAAGAAGAAGAAGAATGAGAAGAAGAATGTAAAGAAGAAGAAGAAATGAGAAAGAAGAATTGAAGAAGAATGAAGAATGAAGAAATGAGAAGATCGAAGAAATGAGAAGAAGAATGAGAAGAAGAATGAGAAGATAAAAGAAGGAGAAGAAGAAGAAGAATGAGAAGATGAGAGAATGAGAAGAAGAACGAAATGAAGAAGAAGATGAGAAGAAATAAAGAATGAGAAGAAGAAGAATGAGAAGAAGAAGAAGAATGAGAATGACAAGAAGAATTGATGAACGAGAAGAAGAATGAGAAGAAGAAGAAGAGAGAACGAAGAAATGAGAAGAAATAATTAGAAGAAGAATGAGAAGAAAAGAATGAGAAGAAGAATGAGAAGAAGAAGAATGAGAGAAGAAATAGAAGAAGAATGAGAAGATGAAGAAAGAAGAACGTATAGAGAAGAATGAATTAAATGAGAAGAAGAAGAATGAGAAGTAAGACAGAAGAAGAATACATGAGAAGAAGAAATTATGGTGAAGAAGAATGAAGAAGAAGAGAATGAAGGAAAGAAGAAGAATGAGAAGAATGAAGAAGAAGAAGAATGAGAAGAAGAAGAATGAGAAGATATAAGTAAAGAAGAAGAAGAATGAGAAGAAGAATGAGAAGAAGAGAAGAAGAATCGAGAAGAAGAAATGAGAAGAAGAAGAAATGAGAAGAAGAACGAAATGAGAACAAAGAGAATGTAAGAATGAAGAAGAAGAGAAGAAGAATATGAGAAGAATGAGAGAAGAAGAATGAGAAGAAGAAGAATGGAGAAGAAGAAGAATGAGAAGAAGAAATGAGATAAAGAAGTTTAAGAATGAGAAGCGAAGAATGAAGAATAGAAGAAGAAGAAGAAATGAGAGAAGAAGAAGAAGAAGAACGTGAAGAAGAGAACGAGAATAAGAAGAATGTAGAAGAAGATAGAATGAAAAGGTAGAAGAATGAGAAGAAGAATGCAAAGAAGACGAGAAGAATGTAAAATGAGAAGAAGAAGAATGAGAAGAAATGAGAAATGAAGAAATAATAAGAATGAAGAAGAATGAGAAGAAGAATGAGAAGAAGAAGAATGATAAGAAGAAGAATGAGAAGAAGAAGAATGATGAAGTAGAAGAATGAAGAAGAAAGAGAATTGGAGAAGAAGAAGTGAGAAGAAGAATGAAGAATGAAGAAATGAGAAGAAGAAGAATGAGAAAGAATCAGAAGAAGAAAGAATGAAGAAGAAAATGAGAAGAAGAAAGCAATGAGAACAATAATGTGAAGAAGATCGAAGAAGAAGAATGAAGAAGAAATGAGAAGAAGAATGAAATAAGAAGAATGAGAATAGAGAATGAGAAGAAGAAGAATGAGAAGAAGATAGAAGAAGAAGAATGA